>PVIY010000993.1:18531-168569 GCA_004026745.1 Myrmecophaga tridactyla
CCGGTTTGAGAGAGGAAGACAATTCCGAAGATCATATTTTTTGGAAGCATCTCCTTGTGTCTTTCTTAGCACTGAAACAAAGTCCAAGACTCCCATATACATAAAATTATAGAGAGAATTTGCAGAATCCATTCAACCTTAGGAACAATGACAACAACACATTCAAGAGATGTCAGCTTTACCCAATGAAGAGACAAATTTCTAAATAATATGAAATAGTGAGCCGCATATGTAGGAATGCTTTCTCGGGTAGTGACGTGATTACTGTTAGACAGATTTACTAAAGTCTAGAAAGAATTAGTTGTGCACTTACTTCCCTTTCCTTTTTATTTAAAAGAGCAGGCTGGTGTGAAGGGCCAAATTATGATCAGTGCTTATAATACACTTTCCGCCATTGATTGAAATGCTACAGTGGAGATTTTATAAATGTAATTACCTGTTAGTGGAGGAATGTGGAAAAAATAGTATAAAGGAAAAAAGTTTAAAATATTCATCAATTAATTATTTAAAATAAGCATAAGAAAATGCCATGTTAAGTATACGCCATTCTCTGACATTTTTCATGTGTTTCTTTATTTAGAATTCTATTGTCTGTATAATTATGCATCCCCATTTTCAATTAACATTATAACTAAGGCCTTTTTTATATAAGAAGCTATTTCTCACCATAACTTTAATATCCGCTATGCTAATGTTGAATAACAACATTAAAAATATCTGCTATGCTAATGTTGCAACACTTAAATCGCATTTCCTTTTCTTGAAGCCATTACCTAACTTTCCTTACAATACCTGCTGATGTGATCAGTTTTATCACTCATGAAACCAATCACCATTTTTTCCCCAAATAAGTTATATCAAAGTGAACCTCCGATATTTAATACTTTAGTGTCCAAACTTCCTTGAATCTTACCAGCACTGAATATAATAAATGTTTAAACTTTTGACAATATGGTGCTGATTTAACTTTTGCTGTTGTAACTTGCAGGTATATAATTCTGAATTAGGAAGAACTTTTAAATATTTTTTTCCCATTCATTTTCCTTATAATTGACAATTCACACACTGTCATAAAACATGCAAACAAACAATAACAAACAAGAAACTCTAGTGAGGAAGAACTGACTTTTATTAAGTGTTCATAAAACATTTATGATTATTTTTTCTATTTTATATGTATTTTCTCTTTTTTGCATAGTTTTACAGGTTAATAGATATTACTTATAGAAAGCTGAAAGTAAACTAATACTGTCAAATTTTTAAATAGCCAAAATTTAATGTAGGCTAAGCTAAATATTTTGTCGTATCACATTCTTCCACTTAGGTTAAGGGAAAAAGTTCTGCACAATAAAGAAATTTGAGAAATAAACACTAGTATCATTTATTTAGTACATGTAATCCAGGTATATCCTGAATTTATTTTGATAAGCTGTGTTTACTGAACTGTAGTATATATTATATCCTAACTTGTGTTTTAATAATATTTTAAATAAAATATTTAATATAGTCAGTATAAAAGCAAACAGCTAAATAAATCCATAGATTGGAGGGAATTCTAAATGAAAATGTAAAAATCTGTTGAACTGAATGAAAATAAAAATACAACATTTAAAAATTTTTAGATTGATCTAAAGAAGTATTTAGAAAAGAATTTATAGCATGTAATATACATATTAGAAAAGAATAAAGCTATTAAGTTGTTGGGAATTGCACCATAACTTCAGGTCCGAGGCCCTGGCACTGTGAATGTGTACCCATCTGTAAATTAATGTTTTGAAGGTTTTATTAGTTAAGGTGTTCCCAAGCTAAATGAGGATGCACATAGACTCAAGTTGGGAGGAGTCCTTATTGACTGAAGGAATGGAAAGGACAAAGAGAGCCACAGGTCATGAAATCGGAAGTCAGCTGGAACCACAGGAGAAAGGGGAAGACATCAGCAAGTGCATTAAAATGTGACACAAAAGCCAAGGACCAGTGATGGTTGGCACCCAGCCCCCAAATACCAGTCTTCAGGGAGAAAGCATCGCATTGCCAACACCTTCAGTGGGCAATTCTCTTACCCTCAAAACCATGCGACAAAAAACTGCCATTGTTTAAGCTGGCCCCTTGTGTGGTATTTCTTTTACCAGTGGAGAAACAACTATGAAAACTCTATTACAGAAGCTTCCACATGAACTAAGACACAAATAATTGTTAGGGTGACACAAGAGAAGAAAACAGAAGAGTTAATAAAGGTTGGAACATACATCAGGAGGAAAATAGAACACAGGAGGAAAATAGAAAAAGGCAGTTAATAAGCAGCTGTTCCTGTGAGATACGTAAAACTAAAAATGCTGTAGTCAGGATAATGAAGGAAAAGAAGAATACACATATTACTCTAAAATGTTAGAAAACTGAAAAAACAGGTGGTTCAAAAAGATTGCTAAATTAAAAACCTCTAGCCATGCTAATCAGGAAAAGAAGAAAGAAGACACAAACTCCTAGTGCCACTAACATATGAGGAGGCATCACTACTGATGCCACAGACATTGGAGGATAAAGTGGAATACAACAAATGACTCTGTTCACATACATTTGATAAATTAGACTAAGTAGACTTAAACCGTGAGAGATGCAAACCAGCAATACTCAGAAAATTTGAAAACCTAAAACCCCTAATGTATTAAAGGAACTGAGTATGTAGTTAAAAACCTTCCAAAGGAGAAAACTTCAAGCCCAAATTATTTCACTAGCTTCCCAGGTGTATACCAAACATTAAGGAATAAATGATAGGAATTTCTACATGGTGTTTTCCAGTTAGAAGAGGAGAGACCACTTGAAAACTCATTTCATGATGCCATCATTGCTCTAATTCCCAAATCAGACATGTGATTAGTTTGAAATGAAAACTATACCAACATCTTTCATAAAAATACCTTAAAAATACTTACACACAGCAATTAGAATCCAGCAAAATATAAAAAGGATAATATATAATTATCAATTGTGTTTCATTCCAAGAAGGCAAGGCTCCTTAAAATTTCAAATATCAAACAATATGAAGAAGTGAACCATACCTTAGAATATGGTGACTACCCCAAGTGCACACATGTATAAAAGAACAGACAGATTATTCACAGAAATAATGGCTAGAAATTTCCCAAATTTAATGACAGGCATTGAGCATTGAGCAACTACATCCAAGTTCCTCAATGAACTTGAACAGGATATACATAGTAGATCTCCACCATAACATATTATAATTAAACTGTTGAATGCTAAAGATTAATAGAGAATTCTGACAGCCATCAGAGGAAACAGCATGTCAAATACTTGGGAGCCTCATAAGAGCCTCATAAGTGCTGACTTATCATCAGAAACCATAAGGCAAGAAGGAAGCAGCATGGCATATTTAAATGCCAAAAACAGAAAACTGTCAACCAAGAATCTTTATCTGGCTCTCTGTCTTCCAAAAATCAGATAATCAAAAGGTGAGGGAATTCATCACCATTAGACTTGCACTAAAAGAGAACCTAAAGACAGGTGCTGCATGTTGAGAGGAAAGCACAACAGACAATAGAAAGAAGACACATGAATAAATAAAGATCTCCAGCAAGGGAACAGTCAGTGTATATATAAACGCCAGTTCTCGTATGTATTTGGTTTGTAACTGCACCTTTTACTTTCTGCAGGACCTAAAGTTAAATGTAGAAAATGCAGTGAGAAATCACCGGCTTTGGACTGTAACGAATAGCCATGTAATTTGTGACAAGAGCTATTGAAAGAATGGTGGAGAGCAGTTTAGAAAAGTGGTTTGTGTACCCACTAAGTATGTACAAGTTGGTACCAAAGCAAATGAATTAGAATATTAAATTTCAGCTTCATGGTAACCCCCAAGAAAATATTAGGGGATATTTGATCTTTCAGTGAGAGAAAGTCAACTGCTGGTTTCCGGGATGTGGGGAGGAAGAGAGAATGGGGAGATAATGCGTAATGAATTTAGAGGTATAGGTCTATGGAACAGAATAGAGAGCCTTGAAAGAGATCCACGTGAGTACAGACAAGTGGCTTTTGCGAAAAGCACAAAACCAATTCAGCAAGGAGATGACAGCTTTTTCAACAAATGGAGTTGGAACTCTTGGATGTCCTTGTAAGGAAAAATGATGCTCAACACATTCTTTATACCTTACTAAAAAATTAACTCAAAATAGATCATAGACATATTTTAAAAACATAAAATTTATGGTAGAAAATGGCATGACATGGGAATTGCAAATGAGTTTACAGATATGGCATAAAAAACTTGATTAGGAAATTGCTCAATTTGGACTTTATCAAAATTATGAAGTTTTTCCATGATAAAAACTGTTAGGAGAATTAAAATAATCAATACACCATTATGAACTGTCAGAAAAAAAATCAGGTGAGACATCTCTCCAAAGAATACAGACCGGAAATGAGCTTATGGAATTTTGCTCAATATCATTTATCATTAGAGTACTGAAAATTAAAACCACAGTAAGATATCACTACGCATCTAGTATAATGGCTAAAATCCAAAGCATGCATTGGAATAGTCTTCAGCAATAAAAAGGAATGAGCTATCCATTCACCCAACAACAGGATGGAATCTTAAATGTATTTTGCTATTTAAAAGAAGCCAGACAAACCCAAAAGCAAATAAGATGATTCAATTTTTATGACATTCTAGAAAAGGTAATATTATGGGAACAGAAAACATATCATTGGTTTCCACCTTTGAGGGAGGAAGGAATTTCTCACTATAAGGGGACCACACAAGGGAATTTTTAGAGTACTGTGACTGTTCAGAGTGTACTGGGGTTGGTGGACACATCACTTTATGGAAGTGTGAAAATACGTTGGCTCGCACATCAGAAACAGGAACTTTTACAGAAGCAAATATTAACAGCAACCACTGTGACCAGGGATGCTTGACTGGGATACAGGCTGCGAAAAGTTAACAGAGCTGCGTCACCAATGTATGGGCCAGCTCACTGAAGGGCTTCAGGGAAATGTGCTAAATACATTTATTACACAGTTATTTTACTATAAATTGTAAGGCTAAAGACAAAAAGCACTGTGTATAAACACTGTACTCTAGTTGGTAACTTTACATAGCTGACCCTAGTTTTCTTCCTATCAGAGGAAGAAACTACAAATAAGCAAAACAGAGGAAGACTAGAACGAATCATGATTTCTGGATTAGAGGCAGAGACATGGGATGCAGTCCAGTGTGTGTGTATATATACATGCACATGGAACACACAAATATGAAATCACATATATATGTAAGTACCATATGACTATAAATATTAAAACATATGCTGACACCGCAGGAGAGAAAACAGACCCATTTCACAAGTCATGGCTTTGCAATACCTTATGGAATAAAAGTAACCAGAATTCCTTGGGAAAATGACCACATCTAGTACTGGGTTAGGTAAAAAAGCTGATGAGTATGCGGTACCTTGCAGTGACAGAAATTAAGGAAAGATGCAGAAACAAATGTTTGGACTATGTCAAAATGCCACAGGAGCCAACCTGTAAGAGCTCCTAGAGGCCAAATCCAGGACAAATTATCAACGATATGAAAATGTGGTAGTGGATTGTACCACAAAGAATAAAATAAATATCCAGGAATCTATCCTATATAAATAAATAACTGGTTAAATAAATAGGTAGGGGAACAAGGCAACTCTCCCTTTCAGATGAATTCAAAAATAACAGAGATGGATACAGACCCTGCCCATAGGAATTTGATTTATTTCCTCTTGAGTGTGAGCTGGATTTAATGCCTCACTTTGATTGAAAATAGGCTAAAATTGGACCCTTATGGTGGAGAAGTTGAAAACACTTCTTTAGCCAAGTGAGTAATGAACCATCAACAGTAACAGGAGATACTGGAGTCCTGTGGCCCCTTGAAATGATGCAATGATAACACTTCAGCTCTTCATCCAGTACCCATCTCCCAGTCTAACCACGGGAACACATCAGACATGCTACAGGACAGTTTACACTATACCTGACCAGGACTTTTGAAAACTGTCCAGGTTGTAAACAAGCAGGGAAGACTGCAAATTGTTACCCAGACCAGAAAAGTCTAAAAATTCACGACAACGCAATTCAGTATTCTGAATGGAATCCTGGAATAGAAAAGGCCATCAGTGAAAAATCTGGTTAAAGTCTCGGTTAGGTTAATAAAGTTGGTACCAATGTTAGATTCTTAGTTTTGATTAAAAAAACCATGGTCATGTTTGATGTTAACATTAGAGAAAAAGGAATAAAGAGTGAAAGGAACATCTATAATGTATTTGCAATTCTTTCCTAAATCTAAAACTCTTCTACATTAAAAGATTATGTAAAAAGTAAAACAATGCAAAATAGAGCAAAATCAAGGTATGTACAAAAATTAACATTCATGAAAGAAAAAGTGTTGAGTTCCTGTGGAAGAGACAAAGAAGATTGGTGGGTGAAAATGACAAGGATCATATATGTATAAATAAAAACTGATACTCAACTGTAATATTGATGGTGACCCAGAAAAAGAAAAAGTCAATCAAGGAAATAATATAAATATCTAAAGTCAAATTTTGTCTTCTGTTTAGAAGAAATGTTTCCCATAGTGAATCTTTTTTAAAGTAAAATTTTTATTATTAAGTCATCTATGTTTTTATTGGTCTTTTCTGAGGCCTTGATGCCTTCCCATTAATTAATTGATTTCTTAATGACCTTCAGTAAATGCTTAAGTATCTGACAACCAAATGCCCATAATGGCTATTTCCTTTAAGATTTTTATCAAGTATTCTTATATAGTTTCCTCTCAGATGGAAGTCAGAAAAATGTATTATATAATTAGCATGTTTCAATAACTTATGAAAGTCAAATTTATTTGGAACAAATAATCTATAAGGAACAATGGACTATATTCAAATTCAGGAATTGATTAAGATTAATCCTTAGATTGAAAATATCTACTTAGGATTTGGCCTCTTCATATAAAGATAGAAAAATATTAAATAGCAAGAAAGAAGTTGAAAAAATGAGAAAAGTTTAGATAGTATTGAAAGGGTCAAGGAAAATAATGTGGACAGAAAAGAAATATCTAAAATAAAGCCTAATATTAAACTTATAACCTTATTGGTTTCTCATATACATGATATAGATTTAGTTACTTGTATTAAAAAACACTATTACTATATTAAAAAAGCCATCAAATTATACTCCTGATTCTTCCAACAAAGAGAAAGCTCGGCTTTAATCTAACATCATCATTTCATTAGCAGTGTTCAAATAATGTCTCTTAAATTAGAAGGTAAAATCATAAAGGTAAATGGACAATATGTTTAAAGAACAACAGTGTGAGAAGGAAAAAGCAATTTACTGCAGAGAGAAAGGAATGTGGGAAAGAGAGGGGCTGGAGGCATCTAGATTGAAGAGGCAGGTAAAGACATGAGAGGCATTTTAAAAGAGATGAAAAGAAAAATTTCTGGGGAACAGATCTGGGTACAATTGAAAAGAAAAGGTTAGAGGGACAATGTCTTAGGAAGACACAACATTATTAGTAAGTGTAGAATACTAAATTATAAATTAGAAAGGAATTCAAAGAAATGGAAGGTGAGGAATACAAATTTAAAATAGAAGAAAAGATGAGGAAGCTATATAAACACATTTTAAAATGTAGTAAAATAAACATTAAATGAGAATTGACCATAAGAAGTAGTAGACATTGCTAAAGGGAATGTGTGCACAGACAATACTGAGATGTAAGGATAAGATGAAAGAGAACAGAAGAGAAAGGGGCAGTGTAAGGAGAAGTTAGCAAATTAGTCAGTGAACAGTGAGTGAGGGAATGGAGTGTATGAAAGAATGAAACTTTAATAAAAGGAAGGGGAATATAGGGCCGTTTGTGTGCATGTCATGACAGCATTGGGGTAAACAAGCCTGAAAGACAGAAGGTCAGGAAAAACTGCATGGCAGGTAGAGAAGACATTGGACCTAAATTACATGAAAATGGACAGTATAAAAAGTTGTGAGAAGAAAGGTTAATGATCACTCCAGAATGTCTAATCATGGGAAAGGAGGCCAAGGAGAGTAAAGCAGAGCAATCTAGAATGGAGTGCCTTGATTCAAGCAAAGCAGGTTCAGAACATCAGAGCCTGAACTCAAAAGGGAATGTGGATGGACAGAAGGCCATGGCTGGACAGGACAGACACTGGGAAAGGCACAGGGTAGAGCAAAGAGCAGTAACAGCGAACGCTTTGAGGGCTACTGAGCAAAGGGCATCAGTCTGAGGAAATGGCAAGTGTTAGTTCATCCAGCCCTGGTTTCCATTCTTCACGGATGGAAAGAGAAGCACAGAGCGGGCAGTTCACCTGTACAAGTAATTCTTCAAGGAGGTGGCAGAGCAGGGTTTCAACTCGAGTCTAGCGCGACTCAAGAGAGAGCGTCCACAGCTACTGCATTTTAATATCACAGACAGAAAGGAGACCTAAGGAACTAAAGGAAGGAAGGAGAATGAAAGGATGTACATCATCAGAAGTTTGAGCATAAGTTGCCTATTATACAGGAAAGGAATTAGGATGATAAAAGATGTAATTGTCATTTAAAAATATGGTGAGTGCAGAGTGAGAAAGGAGAAGTACAAAACAGTCTAAGATAAAGGATGAAAGGTCTCAAGGATAGTAGTAAAGAAATGAACAAGAAAAGAGAAAAAGAGAAAAGCCTAAATAAAATATCTTGACAGAGAGAAGCCTTTCCAATGGAGAAAAGGTAGAAAAGAGATTTGTAAGGAAATAAGAGGAGGGAGGTTAGTTCTCTGGAATCGTCTGGTCCACGGCTCCCTGTGACAGTGTAAGACAGAGGGGACTCACCTGAGCTGGCGTCGCTGCTCCTGAAGTGTGGGTGACGGGACTGATGGCTGTGTCTGGGGAACTGGCCCATTCCCGAGCTATAAAACCAGTGTGGTGAGCTCATCTCTCACTGGGACGTGGTTCTCATGTCACCTGCACTGGCCCTGACACGTGGAGAGGTGGGACTCTCTGAAGACGTGTCACAGAAAGAAACAATTTATGTGTCTACTGTGAATTGTAACAATTATGTATAGAAGCCAGATAACTTTCTTGGAACATCAGCTCTTCCAGATGATAAATTTTTGTGAATGAAAACCCCAGGGATGTAAACTAGAGATGGAAGTCAAGTATCAAAAACTTCAATTCTACAGTGGTGAAGCAGTAGGGTAGTGATATGATACAACAACTTATTGGAATATACATTATAATTAGCAAAAGCATGTGAGAAATTTTAAATGTAGTATTAACTAAAAATTTAATAAAGGCTATATGAACTAAAATATGAAGTATATTTTTAAACGGGATTTAATTTTTTGTTTGAATAATTTCAGTGAATATCAGTGCAAAGGGATGATTGCAGACAACATGTAAAAGTGATACTGGTCATGTTATCGTGGGATTTCTACGTGTTTACCTAAAACTTTCCTTAATTATATTTTTGTTTTCAGTTGAACATAGCAATAGAAGGTCAGATTTGTGGAAATAAACATATGCAATGCTCTTTCCAGAATGTCAGCAGCCAGAGGATATTTCTTTCCTTTGTTGCCAGGAATCACTAATTGAGAGAATTAGAGGTTTCTTACATTATGTTTCATGCAGTTAAAATAGAAATGAGAAATCATCATTTTGGAGAATAGTGAAAATATGTTCACCAAGAGACCAATATGAACAGGCATTACAATGGCTTCAGCACAAAAATAAAACATGGGTAATAACTCCTCACACGGGAGAGAAGAAAGCATGTCCACTCCCTTAGAGGTACCCTTTTTCTGGTTCATAATTTTAAAAGGAAATTTTCATGGGAGAACTACCACAAAGACCACTGAAAATCATTCCCATAATCGCCACCATTGCAGTTTTATTGTGCTGTGATAACCAATAATTCAGCCTCCTTTTGTCCAGGGGACAGTGAGGCATCCATTCAAACATGGCCGTTTGTGGTAAAAGTATAAAGTTGAAGTGTGTGGGGTGTTGTATTTGCTTGGTAAAGTGGGTTTGCTTGTGAATCCCTGAACCCAGCGGAGGTGGGGACAGGGCGTAAAGTTATGTTCCCCAGTGGCCCTGCAGTGGGAAATTTCAGTGACTGTGGAACCACAGGAAATCATGCATTCAAAGCCAGCTGTGCCACTTTCTGGATTTGAAACCCTGAGAAGGTCATGTCACCTCTTCGAGCCTTGCCATCCAGTCTGTAACATGGAACCAAAGTGGATTTGTGGGGAGGAGAAATTTGAAGGAAAAAACTGCTCTCAGGCTCCAATTATAGTAGATGCTGAAAGTAATGAATTGGGAAGCCATATTCCTGAGCCCTAGGGGTCCTTAGAAGATGGCATAGACTCACTTCTCCATACTCGTGCCTACTAAATACAACCATTAACCCTGGAAGACTGTAACTAAAGGAGAACTGTGAAAGGTGGAAAGAGGAAGGCACATTGTGTGACCCCAGGACAGAGTAACCCAGAGGCAGGCATCTTTCAACCCCCAACCCAACAGTAGTAGGTGACCCATGTGAAGTCTTCCAGCACCACCCTGTGAACAGAAGGCTGCCCAGCTCATTGTTTCCCAGAACCCATGCTTGTTCCTGTCCCTCTGACACCACTACCACTTGTAGAAGGATTGATGAGGAGCTCTGGTATAATACACAGGCAGAGAAAGTATTCTTCCACCCTGCTGGCAAGAGGGACTCTAACCCAAGAAGCCTGTCTCAGGAAAACTTTGCCTTTAAAGCCTGAGACTCACCTCCCACACCAGGAGGGCTGGAGACCTATCTAAAGAAAACCTTTCTACGTTCTCAGGCAACATCCGTGGGGTTCAGTGTGAGTCCCAGCAGCATTAGATAAACCAGCAAGAGAAAAGTAACACAGGAAAGGCTATGAAAATTAAACTTTCATGAGAACCACTGCTGAGAAAGTAGGCTAGGACCTGCTGGCTAACCCTTCACACGATAAATGCCTGCCACCTTTGCTGGGCTTAGAACCATACAAGTCTCTTCCTTTTACTATTTCTTCCCTTGCTCCTATAAGCATTTCAGAAGAACAAAGGACTTGCCCAGGCCCTGGGCACTGGAAGAAGATGGACAATCAAAGCCCCATGTAGGGAAAGAGAAAGTAGTCAGGCAACTACTGGTTGTTTCTGGCATATCTACCACTGACGTTTTAAACAGTTTTATTGAGCTATAAATCCAATACCGTACAATTTACCTACCCAACTAGAATGAGTTAAATATGAATGCGTTTTATAAAGACATTCTCGCCATAGTCATCCTTAACAAATAAATTCCTTGGGGAACCCAGAAGCCAGTAATGAATCTTTCCCTACCCATAGAGACCATCTGGCAGGTGCACTGAGCCTACAGCACACCTTTCCAACTAAAGGTCCAGAGACCTAGGAGTGCATAGACAAGGAGGTGGGAATGAGGAAGTAAGACAAGACGTGCCCCTTGACCACCCCACGTCCACATAATCATGCATGCTGAGCCTTGTGCACCCATGCCTCCATGTCCCGCCCTCCTACACCCTCTGCCCCCTAGTGCACCTCCTGATGTACCCTGCCTCCACATCCCCTATGCTGTGCCTGCCTACACCACATCCTGCCCCTACACCCAATGTGCTGCTCCCTATGATCTTGTGCACCCCATCTCATGCCACCCCTGCCCTATGATCTCCCACTCCCACCCCTATGCCCTGTAATACCATACCCCATGTCCTTGCAAATCCAAGCAAATATAAAACTTGCAAAGTAATCTTATCAGGATAATTAAATACCTCGAAATCCACAGGACATCACAAAGCATATGAAGATGCAGGTAGATATGGCCCAACAACCAAATGATCAAATTTAAACAACAGAGGTGACACAGACTTTGGAAAAACTAATCAAAGACTTTCATACAAATTTCCTAAATAATTTCAGTGGGTTGGCTAATGACATAAAGTATAACAAGAAGACACTAGGAGAGCAGAAAGAGGAATTTGAAAGAATACATGGAAAAATGACAGATATCACGGAGATGAAAGATAGTATAGACCAAATAAAAAAATATACTAGAGACATGACAGAAGATTTGAAGAGGTGGAAGAACGAATAAGTGAACCAGAGGACAGGACAATTGAATTCAAATTCACAAAAGGAAAAAATGCCAAAAGGACAGAAAATTTTGAATTAGATCTCAGCGAAATGATGGATAATATGAAGCAAATAAACATAAGAGTCAGTGGTGTCCCAGAAGAAAGATTAATCAAGAAGAAAGTGAGAGAAAATTTCCCAACCCTAATAAGCACAAATATGCAATCAAAGAAGCCAAAGGAGCCCCAAATAAAATAAATCCAAATATGCTTACTCCCAGACACATGATAATCAGTCTTTCAAATGTTGAAGAAAAATAGAAAATCCTGAAAACAGCAAGAGAAAAGCAACTCATCACACAAAAGGAAAACCATGTAAGACTGTGGTCAGATTACTCAACAGGCACCATGGAGGCACGATGGCAGTGGTGTAATATATTTAAATGCTGAAAGAGAAAAACTTTCAGCCAAGAATTCTGATTCCAGACAAATTGTCCTTCAAAAAGGAGGGAGAGATTAAACTTTTCACAGACAGACAAAAGCTGAGAGAATTTGTCAACAAGATTGACAAATATCAAACCAAACAGACTTTAAATGTAAAGATATCACACAAGACAAAGAAGGACACTGTGTATTAATAAAAGGGACAACTTGCCAAAAAGAAATAACAATCTTAAATGTTTATGCTCCCAATCAAGGAGCTCCAAAGTACATGAGGCAAACATTGGCAAAACTGAAAGGAGCAACAGATATTTCTACCATAATAATGGGAGACTTCAATACACCACTCTCTGCTATAGACAGAACAACCAGACAGAGGATCAACAAGGAAATAGAGAACTCAAACGATGTGAGAAATGAGTTAGATCTAACAGATATATATAGACCATTACAAAACATGAAGATATACTTTTTTCTCTAGTGCTGTGGAAAGTTCTCCAGGATATTCTGGGACACAAAATGGGTCTTAATACATTTAAAAAGATTGAAATTATTTAGAGCACTTTCTATGATCATAATGAAATGAAGCTGGACATCAATCACCATCAAAGAACCAGAACTTTGACAGACATATGGAGATTAAATAATGTACTCTTGAACAACAAGTGAGTCAAAGAAGAAATTGCTAGAGAAATCAGCAATTATCTGGAGATGAATGAAAATGGGAATACGATATATCAGAACTTATGGGATGTGGCAAAGGCAGTGCAGAGAGGAAAATTTATTGCACTAAATGCCTATACTAAAAAAGGAAAAAAGAACAAAAATCAAGGACTTAACTGCTCACCTGGAGGGACTAGAGAAAAAACAGCAAATTCACCCCAAAGCAAATAGAATAAGAGAAATAACAAAGATTAAAGCAGAGTTAAATGAATGGGAAGACAAAAGAATAATAGAAAGAATCAATAAAACCAAAAGTTGATTATTTGAGAAAATAAATAAAGTTAATAGACCCCTATCTAGGGTGTCAAAAAAAAAAATGAGAGAAGATGCAAATAAACAAAAGCAGAAATGAGAGGGGCAACATTATCATGGACCCTGAAGAAATAAAAACAATCATAAGAGGTTACTATGAACAACTATACACCAACAAACTAGACAACTTAGATGAAATAGAAAAATACCTAGAAACACATGAACAAGCTACACTGGCTTAAGAAATAGAAGATCTCAACAAACCAATCACAAGAGATTCAATCAGTCATCAAAAGTCTTCCTACAAAGGAAAGCCCAGGGCCAGATGGCTTCATAGGGGAATTTTATCATACATTCCCAAAAGAATTAATACCACTTCTGCTCACGCTCTTCCACAAATTGAGGAAAAAGGAATGCTACCTAACTAATTTTACAAAACTAACATCAATCTAATACCAATACCGCATAAAGATGATGTAAGAAAGGAAAATTACAGGCTAATCTCCCTAACAAATATAGGTGCCAAAATTCTTAACAAAATGCTGGCAAATTGAATCCAATTAAAGAATTATACACCATGACCAAGTGGGGTTTATGCCAGGAGTGCAAAGGTGGTTCAACACAAGAAAATCAATTGATATAATATAGCACATTAACAAATCAAAAGGGGGAAGTCACATGATCAAATCGATTGATGATGAAAAATCACTCAGCAAAATTCAGCATCCTTTTCTGATAAAACCACGTCAAAGGTAGGCATGAAGGAAATTTTCTCAGTACGATAAAAAGCTTATATGAAAAGCCCATAGCCAGTATAGTATTCAAGGGTGAGAGACTGAAAGAACTTCCCCCTGAGATTGGGAACAAGACAAGGATACCCTCTGTCACCACTATTATCCAACTTTGCACTAGAAATTCTAGCTAGAGCATTCAGTCAGGAAAAAGAAATAAAAGACATTCAAATCAGAAAAGAAGAAGTAAAACTTCTATTATTTGTAGATGACGACATTATTTGTAGATGATTTTACATTTGGGAAATCTTGAAAAGTCTATGACAAAGCTTCTTGAGCTAGTAAACTAATTCACTAAAGAGGCAGAATACAAGATATATGTGCAAAAATCATTAATGTTTCTATATACAAGCAATGACCTAACTGAGGAGATAATTAAGGAAAAACTTTCATTCAAAGTGGCAAATAAGAGAATCAAGTATCTAGGAATAAATCTAACTGGAATATAGAGGACCTGTGCACAGAAAACCATGTAACATTGCTAAAATATATCAAATAAGATTTAAATAGGTGGAAAGACATTCCCTACTCATGGGTAGAAAGGTTAAATGTAGTTAAGAGTGAATTCTAACCAAACTGATCTATAGAATCAATGCAATACCAATCAAAATTCCAGCAACCTACTTTAAAGAGTTGGAAAAGCTAGTGATGAAATTCATTTGGAAGAGGAAGAGAAACGGAACTCAAACAGTTAAAAATATCCAAAAAATAAGACTGAAGTGAGAGGATTAATACTTCCTGATTGAAGTGAGAGGATTAATACTTCCTGATTTTAAAGCTTATTATAAAGCCACAGTGGTCAAAACTGCATGGTACTGGTATAAAGATAGAGGAATTGATGAATGGAATCAAATCAAGAGTGCAGAGAATTAGACCACAAAATCTATGGTCAACAGATCTTCAACAAGGTCCCCAAATCCACTGACCTTAGACAAAATAGTCTTTTCAATAAATGGGCACGGGGGGACAGGATATCAATAGCCAAAAGAATGAAAGAAGGCCCTTCTATTATACCCTATACAAAAAACAAACTAAAAATGGATCAAAGACCTAAATATCAGAACCAGTTCAATAAAAATTCCTAGAAGAAAGTATAGAGAAACATCTTCAAGATCTACTAATAAGAAGTAACTTCATAAACTTTAACAACCAAAGCACAAGCAATGAAAGAAATATAGAGAAGAAAAATAGAGAAGTAGATAAATGCCTCAAAATCAAATACTTCTGTGCCTCAAAAGACTTTGTCAAAGCAGTGAAGAGACAGCCAACTCAATGGATGTAAATGTTTTGAAATCACATATCAGATAAGGGTTTGATATCCTGTATACATAAAGAAATCATACAACTCAACAACAAAGAACAAACAGCACAATTATAAAATGAGCTAAAGATATGAACAGACATTTTTCCAAAGAGCAAATAAGGATGGCTGAAAAGTGCATGAAGGGATGACCATTTTCATTAGGTATGAGGGAAATGAAGATCAAGAGTAAAATGAGCTCTCACCTCACACATGTAAGAATGACTGCACTTAAACAAACAGGAAACTACAAATGTTGGAGAGGATGTGGAGAAATTGGGGCACTTATGCACTGCTGGTGGGCTGTATAAGGGTACAAACGCTATGGAAGATAGTTTGATGTCTCCTTAGGAAATTAATATCGAGTTGCCCTATGACCCCGCAGTACCACCACTCAGTACATACCCAGAAGAGCTGAAAGCAATGACACAAATAGACATTTGCACACCGATGTTCATAGCAATATTATTCACAATTGCCAAAAGATGGAAACAATCCAAGTGCCTATCAATAGAGGAGTGGATTAACAAAATGTGGCATACACCTACAATGGAATATTATGCAGCTATAATGTGAAATGAGGTCCTGAAGCACATGACAACATGGATGAAACTTGAGGACATAAAGCTGAGTGAAATAAACCAGACACAAAAGGGTAGATACTGTATGATTTTGCTATTATAATTTCAGAGGCTTATACTATAGAAAATAAGGGGACCTAGAGATAAACAGAAGCTAGAAATGGGTCAGTAGTTAGCTAATGAGGTTGAACCTAAATCTAATGGACTAGATAGACGTGAAGGCAGTTCATTAGTGGGTCTATAAGTATATTGCCATATTGAAGGTGAACATGATTGAAAGGGGTTGTAGAGAGCCATGCATCCCACCGATTAACATTACAAATATAAATAAGTACTTTCATGAAGTACTTTGAAGGTATGAATACTATACAAATAGTAAATAACATCAGGGTATGGGGGAACTAGTATTGCATGCTGTGGTCTCTGTTCAACAGGAAGCCATCAGCAGTACTGCAGCAATAATTGGGGGTGAAGGGATAAGAATTAAGAGGAGGTTTGGATTTTCTATTAGGTGAAGGTATGCTTTTCAGTTATTTTTCTCTTGGGAGCAATAAAAACCGTCTAAAATTGAGAGTTCTGATGATTGTCCAACTAAGGGAGGATAATATGACACATGGCTTGTTGACTTTGGATATGATACATGATGCCCAGTGATGGAGATGGCTGAAGGATACATTGACTGAGAAGCAGAACGATGAACTGTGGTGTATAGATATGATAGAACATTGTGCAGCTTCAGAAAGGGATGAAGTTGTAAGGCATGCAGTGAGGTGAATTAACCTTGGGGACATTATGTGATGCAATATTAGCCAGCAACAAAAGAACAAATATTGTATGGTCTCTTAAAAATACGTATGGTAAAATCAGGGCCTAGATTGTAAGCTCTTATAGCATTGACATTTAGTTTGGAGCAGTAATTGTCATTTCTAGATTTTGAGAGCT
This sequence comes from Myrmecophaga tridactyla, assembly GCA_004026745.1. Classification (NCBI taxonomy): domain Eukaryota; kingdom Metazoa; phylum Chordata; class Mammalia; order Pilosa; family Myrmecophagidae; genus Myrmecophaga; species Myrmecophaga tridactyla. Next base: position 35,692 of record PVIY010000993.1, read on the forward strand.
GTCTATGTATGTAAAATCTGGCATTTTTCTGGAAATTCGGGTACCTGTGTGATACCTAAGACTCAGAGTTGGAGTTCTAGAGGTCTGAAAGTCAGCATTGCCACATACAGCAACTGTTAAAGAAACTGAAAAAGAGATCAGGCTTCCATTAGAGATAAGAACAAAGCTGATTGGGTCAGGACTAAGTTAAATCAGAACACAGGGTTAAGGAAGATATATTTTAGAACATCACCTACTGTATGAGACCAAAGGCAGAGGGGTTTATTTTCTCCAAAACCTAAATTTTCTGGAGCAAATAACCTAACTCAACCTGTCTCTAACTCAACCTGTCTCTAACTCAACCTGTCCGGATAGATCATTTAAACAACCCAAACACACGGAGCCCAAAGTGGGAATGAGGGCTTGTAATTCTATATAGTTTAATGTGATGTCTGGATACATTCCAGATTATGTTCACCACATAATTACAAAATATTTGCAAAGTCCTTTGAGGAATAGGAGAAAGATATGGAACTATTGAGATTTACCACCAAGGAAAACCCTGACACTGTCTCAAACACCAGGGACTCCCATGTAAATAGGCCAAGCTCTTGATTTGGAGGCTTGCTCTTGTGAAGCTTATGTATGTAGCAGAGAAGCTTAGCCCATCTATAGTTATGCCTAAGAGTTACTTCCAGAGGACCTCTTTTGTTGCTCAGATGTGCCCTTTCTCTCTCTCTAAGCCCAACTCTGCAAGTAAAATCAATACCCTCCTTGCTACATGAGACATGACATCCAGGGGTGAAAGCCTCCCTGGCTATGTGGGATATGAATCCCAGGGATAAACCTGGCCTTGGCACCATGTGGTCGACAATGCCTTCCTGACCAAAATGCGGAAAAGAAATGTGACTAAATAAGGTATTGGTGGTTGAGAAAGTTCAAAGAGCACCGAAAGGCTAATCTGGAGGCTACTTTCATGCAAGCTTCATCTAGATATCACTATTTACCATGGTTTACCAAACTCCAACAAAAACCATTCTTATCAACCTAAAGAACACCTAGGCCCCCACCTGAGATTCCACAAAAATTTGATGCACTATGATTACTTTCCAGAAACCTACAACTTCCAGATGGGTTCCTAGGCCAGATAAGTGCTGAAACCCAGAGGGGCCAGCCTCTCCAGAACATTAACTAGTTCCTTCCCCCTACCCCCACATTATTGAGAATAGAATGGGCATAGCCCAAATACCTGTAAAGATTGGGAGAAGGAGCAAAGGAGAAGAAGGAGTTATAACAGAGAAGATAGGATTTAACAAAAGGTATGAATGCCAAGTCATTATATTGATATTTCTGTTAGTCTCCAGTGTCTTGGAGCAGCTAGAAGGAAAAACCTAGAATTGCATACCAAACTCTGAGATCTGTTCTATAACTACTTCTTATGATATACTTTGAAATATATAGCTTTTTTTATATATGTTATATTTCACACAAAAAATAGTGAACCAAATAGAACTTCAGGTAAAAATTAACCTTAGAGATAAAGAATGTTAATTCATAACCCTCTTCATATATTCATAAAAGGTAATATTCTCTAGGGAAATATAATTATCTTAAATGTTTGTTCTTCTAATAACCTGGACTCAATATGCAAAAAGTAAAAAAGTTGAGAACACTGCACAAAGAGAATTAGAAAAATCCCTGATCATGGATTTTAATAAATTGATAACTAGGCAGGGGTAAGTACCAGTGAGGACATGGCATGTATCATTAAATTTAAGACACTTTTTGAGTATCTCTGAAATTGGATATTTTACAGCTTTTGGTGTCCTGAATTTGAGTCATAGTTTTAATTCGCAACATTTGAATACTTTTGGACAGTAAATAAAACAATGGTGGTAAATGCAATCATTCAGTTTCTCCTATATAATAAAATGGCAGTAACCTAAAAAAAAAGATTTTATGCCCCAATATTTATCAGACTCAATAGTATAGATATGAGTAACATCCTGGAAGTAACCACAATGTAATCTTATTTTCTATTTGGGGAGAATGTATATATTTATTCTTGAAAGGAAAAGAAATATTTCATTTGTCAACATTTCATTGGCAAATCAGTTGCTAAAATCTGCTCAGGCAACTAAAATGACAAGAAGTTTGGCTGCTTTGTTGGCAGAGCAGTGGAGAGAATCTGAACCTGGGAAACAAATGATAGAGCATTTATGCCTTACAACTTAAAATATTTCAGGGTTGATTTAGATTGCAAGTCAGGGCACTTTAACATTTGTTATTTTTATATACTGAAGTGAGATACTAACTTGCAATAAAAGCTAATCCACATAGATTAGAATTGCAAAATAATTATTTTTTAAAAAATTGGTTTAGTTTTTGCTAAAAATTAAAATTCCAATTCTACTTGGTATTCTTGGAGAAAACTCATTGCATGGACTTTTCATATTTATCTTTATAATGCATGTTAAAGATCACTTAAAATAAAAACAAATACTGCATACATTTATACCAGGTTTTAAAGCCCAAGTTATGTATAAGTTAAAGCAGCATGCGTATGTGCATACATCTTGAAAAGCATGCTAACTTCTCTTGCACCCAACTGCCAAAATGTTTTTACTTACCTAGAGTTATTTTAATGGAAATGATTGAATACAAAACAAATTAGAATTTTTAAATTTCTTATTGATTTCATGGAAATCCTTTATAAACAATAAAGGACTGTTTAGTTTTTACATAGCATACAATTAACCATTTTGAAGCATGCAATCCAGTGGTACATGGTGTATAAACAGCCCGTCAAAGTCTTGGACATTCTCTTATTAAGGATCTGGGAGCATTGCTGTTCTAGTTTGCTAGCTGCAGGATTGCAATATGCCAGAAACAGAATGACTTTTATAGGGGGAATTTATTTAGTTGCAAATCCACAGTTCTAAGACCATGAAAATGTCCCAGCTAAAACAAGGCTATAGAAATGTCCAATCTAAGACATCCAGGGAAAGATAACTTGGTTCAAGAAAGGCCAATGAAGTTCAGGGTTTCTCTCTCATCTGGAAGGGCCCAGGGCGAACATGGTGACATCTGCTAGCTTTCTCTCAACTTCTTGTTTCATTACGCTTCCTGAGGGGGCATTTTCCTTCTTCGTCTCCAAAGTTCTCTGACTGAGAAGGCTCTGGTTCTCATCATTTTCATGGCTCTAAAAAAGGGACTCTCTCCAAAGTGTTTCCTCTTTTAAAGGATTCCAGTCAAGGCCCACTTGGAATGGGTGTAGTCACATCTCCCTCTAATCAAAAGTTACCACCCACAATTGGGTGGGTCACATCTCCATGGGAACAATGAAAACTCTCCCACTCAGCAATACTGAATGAGGATTAAAGGACATGGATTTTCTGGGGTCTACCACAAAACTAGCACAATCACTCTGAAGCCTTCCTAATATCTTCTTTTATTTAATTCATGAGGAAATACATCATTCTCATATTTATAACCTCAAATGATCCCTGTGATTTTTCGAGCTCCAGAAGTTACTTGGCCAAGGACCTTCAAAGAGGATGAGGTTTCTGACTTTTTGGCTTCAAAGTGAAACAGAGCAGGGCTATTGCTGACCAGCAGATTTCAACTGGGGTTTGGTTTCTTGTTCTTAATGATGGTAAACTCAAACTGACTCTTGCCCAGCCAGGACATTCAATGAGGGACATCACATCAGATCATACATATGTTGATTATACATACCTTCTCTAAGGTAACACATGGCATGATGCATGTAAACCCTTAGCACAGCACCTGGAGTACAGGAGCTACTTGCCATTTTAGTCCTTATTCGAGATCCATCCCTTCATCTGTTTTTCTGTCTTCCATCCTATTCCCCTCCCTCTCTTCCTCCCTCCCTCCCATCCTTCCTTTCTTCCTTCCCAGATTATCTAACTCTATTGAGTGATGGGGCAGTGAAAAACAGTCCAGGCTGGTGAGAGCTAAAAGTTAGGGCATCATGTCCCCGTTTGAACATGATCAATTTTTGTAGAATATTAATGATAATCAAAGGAGGCCACTCCACGACTTTGTAGAACCAGACAGAGACAAGAGCACTCTGCAACCACAAGACAACTAAATCTTCTCCTCTCGGGCTGATGTGAATCACATCTATCTCCTACATAAAATGTACCAGGATATTAGAACATGGAGTTGCTCCTATTCCTCAAAGTACCATCTACAGATCTGGACTCAACTAACTTCAACCTTCCTTAGAATCATCCAGCACAAGCCAAATCTACAATAAACCCCAGTCTCCCAAACCCTTCTTACCCAGGCTCGTGACTCTGGTACATTTAACCACAGTAAGCAAAATTAACTTTGCTGAACTCTAGGTGTGCTCTCCACAGGCATTAGCTAGTCGCTCTAGCTGATCAGCAACACACTGTTTTACAAGCACTTTCCCTGTCAGAGTTTACTGGTGTCTCTATTAATCAATTTCATTCCCCCCAGGTGATGGATTAAATGATGGACAGTGGCATTCCGTGACCTTATCTGCTAATGGAAATTACCCAAGTATCATGGTGGATGATGATATTGCTTCCACTACACATTCCCTGGTGCCTGGGCAGATTTGCTCGGCTGACAACTATTATTCTGGAGGTAAATGAAAGGGATGTACTATATTAGCAAGAAAATCCTCTTCAATCCTCTTCATTTTTACTGCCCCTGTATCTTGGGTCACGTCATTTTTAAATGAAAGCTCTTACCAAACACCGATTGCTTTCTTTTTAATGTTGGCAGTGGAGGATGCTAAATGGGTAAAGATTACAAATCATGGCTAAAGATGCATGTTTGTTCACATGGCCTTATTTGTGTGTGTGTGTGTGTGTGTGTTAGAAAGCTGCAACCTTTTTATTTCGTTCACAGAGAAACCATTTTTTTAAACATATATTGATAATTGTTGCTCAAAGAGTTTGAAAAAAACAAAATAAATATAATTTCTACGTTGCCTTTAGCATGATACAAATTAAGAACTGTAGCCATTCTTTAGTGGCACTGAGATGGCCTTATTCAGCAACCCCTGTAAGGAAGTTATTTATAAATATAGTGCCCTCTATGGAATCGGTTCTCAATCTTGGCTTTGTGATCACCTGGGCATCTTTTTAAACTCTGATGTTCCACCGCCAGAGTCTGATTGAACTGGTCCTCAGTGTGTCCTGGACATCAGGGTTTTTAAATGCTCTCCAAGTAATTCAAATGCATAGAAGGTGTGAAGAATCAGTGGAACAGCTCCTACCCTTATCACTTTGCAATATAGAATGTTCCTAGTGCCAAACAATCCTTATAACCATTGCTTCCAGCTTACCATGCTCATTGTGTGGCAGTGTATGGGTGTTCTGATTTTGTCTTTTGGTTCCTCTACTACTCATACTATTTGAAGTGTGCTTCATAAATCATCGCTTTCACCATCACTTGGAGACGTGCTAGAAATACAGATTCTCAGGCCCTGTCTTAGACCTACTGAATCAGAACCTGCAGTTTAACAATGTCCTCAGGTGTTCATATACATATTAAAGTTTGAGGTGCATTCTTCTTCTTGCTATCTAATATAGAAGAGTGATAATAGGCTCAACAGAGCAAGCGATTAAATTAATTGATCATTTACACTTCTTTTTGTTGCTAAGTGATAATGTGATAATACATTTAATGAAGACAACACTGCAGCGGCTAATAAATGAAGCAATTCCTTGATTGATGGATCTTGAATGAGTTCACCTGGGACCATTTCAACCAGGAAGTGGAAACTTCTGGGGGTAACTACTCCATCCCCCCGGGCATTTAAGAAAAGCCCTTTGACACCAAGCTTAGAGTTTTAGTGTCAAGGGTAAGTGAAAGTGTAAAACTGCCAAGGGTAAGAATTATTTGCTAATCATGGCTGGAAGTGCTTCTTGATATTATTCCCGCTTGCTTTGTGTTTTATAGTTGTTTTGTTATAGAATAACTTTGGAATTATGGTCATGGCCAGCTCAATAGCCCAAAAGGGAAGTAAAATGTCCTGTGTAAGAATTGATGGTATGGGGTGGGTCACAGTGGCTCAGCATAGTCTTCAGGAGCTAGAAAAATGTGTTTTTTTTTTTTTTTAAATGATCACATCGTTCAAGCAGCCTTGAAGTTATTTTAAGCATGAAAAGCCCGTGTTAAAATAGTTTGCTGGGGCGGGCAATGGTGGCTCAGTGGCAGAGTTCTCACCTGCCATGCCGGAGTCCCGAGTTCGATTCCCGATGTCTGCCCATGCCAAAAAAAAAAAAAAAAAAAGAATTGATGGTATGCATGCAAATCAAGAATAAGATTGTCTAATCTTTAAAGTCTTCCCCAAACAACCATCATTGTGGAGCAGAAATAAACCAAAGCTCTTAAAGATGTGAATCTTTCCTTTCTTCGTTATCTGAGTGTGTGAAATTTTGACCTGGAGCATTTTCTAAGATTTTATCATGTGTGATGGGTTTTATAGCTATTCAGAGAAAGACATTTCTTCCAAAAAATAAACAGTTTATCCAAGCACTATCATTTAAAAGGGTAAAAGGATTTTGAAGCTCTAAAAGTGATAAGAAGAAAAATCCCAGATGTGTTGTTTACTGCGGCAAAATAAAAAACACTGGACAAAAGAATTATCTTTTCTAGTTCTCCATGTTCAAGTTTACAATGTCCAATGTAGGTTTACAGAAAAATATTGCATAAAATACAGAGTTCCCATACACAACCCTATTATTAAGACCTTGCATTAGTGTGGTACATTTGTTACAATTCATGAAAGAACATTTTTATACTATTTGTACAATTGTACGATTAACAATAATTGTACAATCCTCTATAGTCCATTGTTTATAACAGGGCTCACTCTTTGTGTTGTACGGACCTATGTGTTTTTTTAAATTTTATTCTAGTAACATCTATGCAACATAGATAGTTTAAAAGCAATGCCAATGTCAGGCAAATGGAGGCAAACAAAGGCAAAATACACCAGTTTATCAATGTTAAAAACCAAGATGGATATAATTTCTAGACAAGGAAACCTAAGAGAGGAAAGTATGGGACTAATGACTGCTGGACATGGAGTTCAGGTTCTCAACTGACTTACATGATCACAGGTTTCAATCACAGGGAAAGACTTCTTTCTCCAGAGCCCACAGTTTCCATAGTTGGTTAGACTCGGCCAGCTCTGTTCTGGGTAAAATGGGCAGCTTGACTTCCACCTCCAGAACTCCAATTTCAGGGTTATTTTATACAATCCCAAGAATACCTTGAGTCAGTATTTCCATTTATTTATCTTCTTAATTAGTATCCACCAGTGCTAGAATATGTATGATCTTGACAAAAACTCATTTTATCCAATCCATCTCTGTAGAGATATTTAGACTCATAAAGTAAGTCTCCTTCAGTCACCTAGGTCAAAGTCATTTATTAGGTATTTGATTCTTCAAGCCACTTTGACTTCAAGGAAATAAATATCCCATAGTCTGAGACATTCCATTCCCAATTTTTCCTCCTTTTCATTCTTCTTTCCTGATGTAGGTCCAACCTCATGTTCCAAGTTAAATGATCCAAATTTACTTTTGGTATCTTGCTCTTTTGTTTAGAGGGACTGTATCACTCAGGTTCCCATCAGGAGACAGAACCTGGACAGTAATTTGAAACAAGAAAATTCTACACAAGGAATTATTAACTGTAGGAGTGGAAGAACTATACAGGTGAAAAGAGAACTTTAAAGAATACCCAAATACATAAGGGGTAAGATAAGGTATCCCAGAAAGCAATAGCTTGGAACAAGAGTCACCTCCCCAACCTCCTCAAGAATGAGCTTCAAAGGAGTGCCTGCTTTGGACACAGGTGAGGCCAAACACCTCTGGAAGTGGGACAGCCAGAGGAGAGTGCCCTTCCTCATGTACTGCTTCTAGCAATTTCCCTCTACTGATAAGCTCAGTGGCATGCTTGCCTCAAAGGAAACATTCTTCAAGGATCCAGTCCATTCTCACAGAGCAGATAATGAAAGGGCAGATTTGGAGCTAGGAGACAATAAACTGAAAACTAGGAGAGTGATGATATAATTTTGGCCACAGCAAGATACTTGGGAGAGTGAAACTGTTGTTAATAAATATGACAGGATAACAAGCACGAGTCAGGATTGTCTCAGCAAAATTGTGATGTATAATCACACTAATTATATTGGATAACTATCAGGAGTCACGATTATGCTTTGACTCATGACGGTCTCTAGAGTGGCTTTGTTATTGTTACGAGCAGCCCATCTACAAAATAGTAGCATTTACTACATGCCCTGACTACTCCCTTTTACTTTTTGACTTAGTCTGAGCTGTCTTGAGAGGCATTTTCATTAAACAGCACTTCCACTGAGGCATGTTATTCATAGATTTTTGGCATTTTTTTAATCAAATTAAAGTTGGTTGAAACTCAAACTCTTTAGCATTCACTCTTCCTACCTTTTTTGTTTGGTTTTTTTTTTTTTGGATGGCTAGGCACCAAGAATCAAATATCAAATCTGGGTCTCTGGCATGGCAAGCGAGATCTCTGCCTGCTGTGGCCCACCCTTTAGCATTTACTTTTATGGAATATTTGTGCTCTTCAATAACCTTTTTACACTGCAGAAAGAGGGATAACAGAATTTCCACATCTCCCTTGTGTGAAACTTTATTAAGCAGGAACCTGTGACAACACTGTAATGAAATCTTACCGTGATCAATTTCCAGTACAATGACCTATATTAATATTTTTATCACCACCAAAGGTATTTAACCTCACTGACTCAATAGTAATGACTACTTTCCTAATTCAGTAATAAGTATCTCTTTGAAACATATGGTTTCCATCTCAGAGGTCACTGATGAAAAGTTCTCTACCATTTTATTATAAGGACTTTGGGGTATCTCTTCTACGTGGACAAGTGAGAATAATTGTTATTGTTTCCTAGTTGCCAAAACAAATACCATGCAATGAGGTGACTTAAACAGCAGGAAGTAATAGGCTCGTGGTCTCGAGCCTAGGAGAAGTCCAAAGTCAGGAGTCAGCCAGGCCATGCTTTCATTGCTGGTTGCTGGTGATCCTCAGTCCTGGGCTTTTCCATCACGTGACAATGCAATGGTGGCGTCTTCTCCTTTCCTTTTCATTGAATTCCAGCTTCTGGCTGCACCCTGTGGCTTCTCCCCATGCCCAATTCCCTTTCCTTGTAAGGATCTCAGCCATATTGGAGTAAGACCCACCTTTGGGCACGTAGCATGTTAGGTCTTATTTAAAATGGGTTCACACCTATGGGACCAGAGGTTGGAATCTGAACATGTCTTTGTGGAAGACATGACTCAAACCTCACCTATAATGTGGCTAGACTTTTCCTAGTTCTTAGAGTCTGGCCTGTTCAACTTCAGAGCTAGGATTTAATCTCTCCCTTTTTAAATGTTTCCTAACTTTTCTTTCTGGCTACTTTATTTGGTTTTGTTTGTAATGGAAGCAGATAATTCATTTAATAATTTACATGGCAAGAATCACCACCTAGAGAAAGGGAGACCAGCAGAAAGAGAATAATAGTCAATCAAAATATTTATTGATTTAAAATCCTTTCAATATTAACCTTAATTTTTTAATTATTTAGTGTTGTGAAGTAGAAGTCACCCATGAAAAAAATCATGATTCTTTTGATTATACTCCATTCATAAAAATGTTCAAACAAATTGAACTATACCATGTTAAGTACGAAAATGATTAACAAATAAATAAAAGGTACAGCAGTTCAAAACAATTTGCCTTAATATAACATTATTTGAAACTTTAATGTTTCAGAAAAGTACATTTATGATACTTTGACGTGCTCAGCAATAGTTTTACATACCATGTGGGTATAAATACATAAATATATGTATTTATTAGGGATACAAAGCATATAGAGATATAGCTTCAAGCAATAAAAGGAAAAGAGAAAACATTTACTTTTTATGGAAATTCTTAGGATGAAAATCCCCCCTAGATAACACAAGAGTTAAGATGCTGAATCTTTATTTCCTCTTTTCCAAAATTCTACCACTGACTGACACCATAAAGACCAAGAGAAAAATTTGTAAAATTCAAATATCATAAAATTACTATTCAATTTGAATATGAAAAATAAGCTTATCAAATAACCTCTAATTCTAAGATATAGTACATAATATGAAAATTATATACTTACTTAGTTTTTAAATAATTGGAAAAATATATTGTATAAAAAATCACAGGTTATAAAAATGTTTCTAATACTACTATAAATAAAGCATATCTTTGTGATTTAAAAAATGGATAAAATAAAATTCTATTTTCAAAGTGAAAATTTTATTTCAGGATTTTTGGCACTACACAATTATGGATGATTAAAATAAATGTGCATGAAAATAAAGTATTAGATTAAATGCCTTGTAATTTAGCATTGATTAAAGACTTTGTGTTATTATTGTTTGTTAGTTCAATTCTTTCACCCAATATACTCTTTTACACAAAAGGCATTTTATAGATTTTAAGTATTCTTTACTTAGTCTTAGACCTATATTTTCACCTTTTATATCATTCATTTTGCATTATGCAAATCCAAGAGCCCACAATTAAATTTTACATAGTAACCATGTGGAATGGGACAAAATTCCACTTTCGATTGGCAGAATTCATAGCTAATATTTTCTAATTGAGATCAAAATAGTATCCTTGTTTAAAATTCTGATATTATCATTGCTCTCATGAGGAGTTCAGGATTACAAAGGAAAATACTTTATGATGTATGCTAAATTAATTTTGAGGCTGCAATGGAGCCTTGAAAATGTAACTTTCAATATTGAAGATAATCAAATGCCCATTTCCTTTTATTCATACAACAGTCTGTGATGTTAATTATTTTCTTTCTTTTCCTGATGTGTTATATGATAACATTATGGGAGGCCCTTTTATTTGTTAAGGGGTTGTTAAGATGTTAATGTTCAAAGATAATTCTTGATTGTGTATTTGTAAACTTTCCTTATAAAAAATAGTAAAGTTAGTATGCATTTTCCTTAGAAGGCTTAGGCCAATCTTTATAACAATCTGATAGGAATTTCGCCCAAACATTCACATATGCACACTGAAGAAGACATTTCACAGCGTTTCTAGATCAGTATGGGCAGCATGTATATTTTTAATTGAATAGTCTTTTTTCAGCTTCATACATTTAACAAGTCCTAAATACATTTTAGTTGTCATTTTGTTTCACATTTTAATTCCACGTGCATTTTAATTCCTTTCTATTGCAAAGCCTGATGCTACAGAGCACTAAAACTTTTCAGGATACTTTTTAAAACTAAGTCAGCTTTGCTTAAATATGCAGAGATCCAGTCTTAAGACTTTTAAGTTTTAACTCTTTTTCAATGATCTAAATTTCTGACTCCAAGTGTTACTATATATGCTGCCAATACTAACATTTGTTCTTAATATTCCCATTGACTGGTGTAGCCTTTTCACATTTTTTTTTGGTCTTTTTGTTTTGTTTTGTTTTTTGAAAGTCCAATCCTCAGCATTTCTGTAAACATGGGAAAGCAGCTTCTCTGTCATACGGTACCATAAGTTTTGTCTGGACCTGCTCATATAGGCTGATCTCGTAGCAGCTCTGCTCAGGATGTGACTGCCCACCATGGGGACTTCAGGGCTACCTGAGGCTCCTCTCCATTAGCAAGAAATTGTTTTATGTCACCCCAGTGCAGCAGGGACTTGGGGACATTTCGCTATAACCTGCCTGCATTCCACGTGCAGTGAATCAGTGTTATTTGAGAGTGGACTGATACTCATTTAAATGCATATCAGACACTCTAGGGAAGCCATACATCCTTGATTGATATTCTGAGAACAGATAAAATGGAATCATAGAAAATACTCAATTAAAACCAAAAAGACAGAAAAAGAAGGCTATGGTAATGAATAGAAAGCAGTTATAAGTATTGTTGCTATTATTTCAAATATATCAGAATGGTTTTAAATGTGAAAAAAAAAACAATTAAAAGGCAGAGTAAACAGTAAGAGTGACAGCAGGAAAACAGGATCCAGCTATATCTTCTTTACAAGGAACCCACTTTAAGCCCAAAAGTAAAAGGAAGGAGGAAAATAAATCATACTAACCCTAATAAAAAAGAAGCTGAAGTAGCTATATTAATTTCAGACAAAGAAAACTTCAGAACAGAGATAATCATCAGGAATAAAGAAAGACAATACATAAACATTTAGGGAGTCTCTTCTCCAAGAGGACATGACAGCCCTAAAAGTGTATACGCCTAACAACAGACAATTAAACATATCTGAGCTGAATACTATTACTATTAAAAGGAGAAACAGAGAGATCCACTACTTGCATTGGAGATTTGGCATTCTGCATCAGTGACTGAAAGAAGTAGCAGAAAAGAAAAAAGATGTAGTTGTCCTGTGCAGCTTGATTTAATTAACATTTATATAATACTCGAGCCAATAACAGGAGAATACATATTATTTTCAAGCTCACAGGAGCATTCACCAAAATAGAGCACATTCTAGGCCATTTAAATACACCTTAACAAATTTAACAGAATAGAAGTCATACAAATTATGTTCAAAGACCCCAATAGACTTAAACTAGAAATCAATTCCAGAAAGAAAATCTGTGAATCCTTAAATGTGTGGAAATTAAACACCACACTTTCAAGTAACATGTAGGTCAAAGGAGAAGTCTAAAGAAAATTAAATATATATATACTTTTAACTTAATGACAATGAAAATACAACTTTATAAAATTTGTAGGAAACTGCCAAAGCAGTTATACAGGGAAATTTATGGTATTAAATGCATATATTAGAAAAGGATAAAAGATCTAACATGAATAATCTAAGATTCCACATTAAAGAGCTAGGGAAGGAAGAAAATTGCAAGCCTAAAGCAAACAGAAGAAATTAAATTATAAAAATTAAAGAGAAATCAATGTGATAGACAAAGAAACAATAGAGAAAATAAAATAAAACAAACAAAAAAACCCTGATTATTTAAAAACCTCAATACGGTTAACCAAAGAACAACAAAAAGAATAAAGACAAAATTATCAATAACAGAAATGAAACAGTGGCCATAACAACTGATCCCATGGATATAAATACAGATAAAGGTAATAAAGGAATTCTATGAACAACTCTATGCCCACAAGTTTTATAATTTAGAAGAGATGAATGAAATCCTTTAAAAAACAAAGTACCAAAACTCACATAAGGAGAAACCTATAACTTAAATTGTATTTCTTAAAGACACTGAATCAATAATAAATAATTTTTCAAAAAAAACAAAATGACTATGCCTGGATGGTTTTCCTAATCAATTCTACTAAACAGTTAAGGAAGAAATGATATTAATTCTCCACAATATTTTCCAAACAAATAGAAACAGAGGGAATGCTTTCTAATTCATTCTGAGCTTAGCATTGCCCTTCTCTCAAAATCAAAGAATGATGATGTCAACATGGTGATATAAACAGCTACTGAGAACCTCTCCCCAAAGATACAGTGAAAAAAAAAGTGATTCTCACCTATTCAGAAGTCTGGAAGAAGGTATAGACTAAAAAAAGATCCCATAAATAATGAATAGAAGAAAGAGAAAAATATCAGGTAGGAACTTCCATCCCCATTGCTGGTCCTCTCCCCTCCCCCTCACTCAGTCCCACACAGCTTGGGAAGTGCACAGAAGCAGCAGCTGGGATCCTTCCCACCTCCCACCAGAGACTCAGACTATAAAACCTCTCACAGCAGTGAGACAGATCCCCACCTGTGTCTGGACACAGGGACCCAAGCTCACAGGATCCACAGCAGGATGAAGCCATGGGGAGGGTGGAATAGAAAAGGAAAGCAGGGAGGAATTTCTAAAATGGAGGGTTGGGAGGGAACCCCAAATCTTCCCTAAAAGCATCAAAGTAGCCAGGCAGAAAATACCCAAATCAACTGTTAGGGAACCCAAGTGACAGGGAAGGACATTTAAACACCCAGGTCAGTGAAGGGTGAAGGGTTTGAGAAAATGTGGGCAGAGACTGTGTTTCTGGCCCTGATGTCCATCCCCAACCCAGAGGGAAACAGCAGCAGGCAGCCTGCTTCTTGTCTGGGGGACAGCAGAGGACTGGGGCAGCTGGGGGAGTCCTCTACCAACATTTACACAAATAAAGTGGGGACACAGCTCATGTTGAGTCAAATTTTTGGCCAGCAAAGTGAGCACACAGGAACCCCACCACTTCAGCCCTCATGGTCAGACATAGCCTGGAATCCAGGAGGGAAACAGCTTCTGAGATAGTCGACAAAGGGTGCCATCTTCTGGGAAGGCCAGAAAGTTCAGGGGCACTGCAGCGCTTTTCAGAGGCTGACCAGACCCAATCCTGGGCCCATTGGAAATGGTCTACATTCTCTGCAGGGGTAACCAGCCCTGCTTTGGGTGACAAGTATGGACCACCCAATTGTCAAAGTAGTGCTCTAAAAGAAACCCAGGTCTTGCTGGCTGCTGAAAAGCCAAGCACTCCTGGCCTGGCTACTAAGTGGGGAGATTGAAACTCTTAAGTTCCCCAGCCTGAGGTCTTCCCATGTAGGGATCTGAAAATCACCAATGCCCACAAGCAGGGTCTCAGCCAAGGTGCACAGTGGCAAACCCCTACCCCTGGAGTTGGTGGCTTCCAGTACACCTGGAGGCCTGCAGTCTTGGATGGATTGTTGTGTGATCAGGTCCCTGCACAGCAGACCACTGCACTACGGGAGATGTGGGGTTCCTGGCAGGAGGTGGTCCACCAGGGAAGAGCGGTCTGGCAAACTTTCCATGGGAAGACAGAGAAAGTGCAGTCTGGCAAGCTGCTTTTCTGCCAAGCCCCTAAGAGACTTCCAGAAAGGGTTGTACCTCCTATATGAGGTTCTGGCCCTAGTGTGGCTGGGAATTATTGTAAAACAAAGTACCAAAGGAGACATTCAATACAAACCCAAGCAACTACTAAATCTTAGACATGCAAGGAAAATCAACTTTCAAAATAACTTCATCAAGAAAATAAAATGCCTAGAAATCAACATAAAAGCACTAAGCAAATGAAGATGCAAGAAGGTAGGACCAAGCCAAATGACCAAATTTAAAAGCTGGAAGAGATACAGAATTTGGAACAAATTAATCATGCAAATCTCCTAAGTAACATCAATGGAATGGCTAATGACAAAAGGCTATCCAGAAGACACTAGAGGAGCATGATTAAGAATTTGAAAAATAGAAAATAGTAAATCTTACAAAAATGAAAGATATTGTATATCAAATTGAAAATATAGTAGAGACACGCAACAGATTTAAAAAGGCAGAAGAAAGAATAAGTGAACTAGAAAAAATTTGAATTGGATCTCAGGGAAATGATGGACAATATGAAACACACAAATATAAAAATCACTGTTGTTCCAAAAGGAGAAGAGAATTGTAAAGGCCTAGGAAGATTATTTGAGGAGATAATTGGGAAAAACTTCCCAACCTTTATAAAAGACATAAATATACAAATCAAAGAAGCCCAAAGAACTCCAAATATGATAAATCCAAATAGACCCACTCTAAGATACATACTAAACAGGCTGTCAAATGCTGAAGAGAAAAGCAAATCACCACATACAAGGGAAGCTACATAAGACTAGTTACTGGGTTCCATGGAGGTGAGAAGGCACTGGCATGAATATTTAAGACACTGAAAGAGAAAAATTGCTAGCCAAGAATTCTTTATCCAGCAAAGCTTTCCTTCAAAAGTAAGGGACAATTTAGATTGCTCACAGAAAAAGAAATATTGTGAGAATCTGTTAACTGGAGACCTTCCCTATAAGAAATACTAAAGATAATTCTGTTGGCTGAAAAGAAAGAGAAGGGAAAGAGAGGTCTGGAGAAGGGCAAAGAATTGAAGAATAAAAACAAGAATAAAGAGAGAGAGAAAAAATAGATCTGACAAATAAAAGCCAAAGAGTACATAGTTGAATCAAGAACTGCCTGTACACTAATAACTTTGGGTGTTAATGGTTTATACTTTCCAGTTAAAAGACATGGATTAGGGATACAAGGGTAGTTCAGTGGTAGAATTCTCACTTGCTGTACAGGAGACCCAGGTTTGATTCCTGGCCCATGCACTTCCCAAAACAAACAAGCAAAACAAACAAAGGAAAAAACAAACAATAAAAATTCAACAAACAGTGCCGCAATTACAGGATATTCACATGGAAAAAAGAATGAAAGGCAGCCCCTGCTATACAGAATACAAAAAAAAAATCTCATTGATTAAATATATGATCCATCTATATGCTATTTACAATAGAATCATTTTAGACCCAAAGATACAAATAAGTTAAAAGTTAATGGATGCAAAAAGATATTCTATGCAAGTAGTAACCAAAGGAATGCAGGGATAGTTATACTAATTTCAGACAAAATAGACTTTAAAGGTAAAGATGTCATAAGAGACATGGAAAGTCGCTAAATAGTAATAAAAGGGGAAAGTAATCAAGAAGAAGTAATCATAAATGCTTATGCTCTCAATCAAGGAGCTCTAAAGTACAGGAGACAAATACTGGCAAAACTGAAGGGAACATTAGATCTTTCTACAATAATAGTGGAAGTCTTCAACACACCACTCTCTTCTATAAGCAGATCAGACAGTGTTCTGTCCTCTATAAATAGACAGAGGATCAATCAGGAAATAGAGAACCTAAACTATGTGATAAATGAATTAGACCTAACAGATGTATATAGTTTGTTGCACCCCCAAACACCAGGATATAGATTATTTCCAAGTGCTCATGGAACATTCTCCAGGATAGGTCATGTGCTGGGGCACAAAACAGGTCTTAATAATTTTAAATAGACTGGAATTATTCAAAGCACTTTAGAGTGGTATGGAATGCTGGAAACCAATAACCACAGAAGAACTGTGACTTCCACAAATATATGGAAGTTAAACAATGAACTTTAAACAGTCAGTGGGTCAAAGAAGAAACTGCAGGAGAAATCAGTAAATATCCGGAGACAAATGAAAATGAGAATACAACATTTCAAAACCTACGGATAAGTGATGGGAAATTTGTAGTCTAAATGCCTACATTAAAAAGGAAGAAAGAGCTAAAGTCAAAGGCCAAACTGACCAACTAAAGAAACTAGAGAAAGAGCAGCAAACTAACACTACAGCAAGTAGAAGACAAGAAATAACAAAGGTTAAAGCAGAAATAAGTGAATTGGAGAACAACAACAACAACAAAGCAAATCAATGAAACCAAAAGTTGGTTCTTTGATAAGATCAACAAGATTAATAAGCCTTTAGCGAGATTGACAAAGTAAAACAGAGAGGAGATGCAAATAAATGAATCAGAAATTAGAAGTAAGTCATTACCATGGATGCCAAATAAATTTTAAAAATCACAAAAGGATACTATGGACAGCTGTATGCCAACAAATGAGATAACTTACTTGAAATGAACAATTTCCTAGAAACACATGAATAAACTGACTCCTCTTCTTTTGAACAAATAGAAGACTTCAACAAACCAATCACAAGTAGAAAGATTCAATCAGTCATCAATAACCTCCCTACAAAGTAAAGCCTAGGGCCAGACGGCCTCACTGGGATATTTTGCCAAACATTCCAAGAAGAACTAGCACCATTCTTATTCAAACTCTTCTAAAAACTTGAAGGAAAGGAAACACTGCTTAACTCATCCTATGAAGCAAACATCATTCTAATATCAAAACCTGATAAAGATACTACAAGAAAGGAAAACTACAGACCAATCTCTATTGAATATAGATGCAAAATTTCTCAACAAAATACTTTCAGATTGAATCCAACAGCACATTAAAATAATTATACACCATGACCAAGTGGGTTTTATTTCAGGCAGGCAAGAAAATCAATGAATGTAATGTAACACATTAACAAATTGAAAGGAAAAATCACATGATCATTGTGATTGATACAGAAAAGCCATTCTACAAAATTCAGCATCCATTCTTGATAAAAACAAAGAATCAGTTCAAAATGTAGGAATAAAAGGAAACTTCTTAATGTGATAAAGGGCATATATGAAAAATCTGCAGCCAGTGCTGTGCTTGATGAAATATTGAAAGCCTTTCCCCTAACTTTGGGAACAAGGCAAGGGCGCCCACTATCATTACTTTATTCACCAGAGTGCTAGAATTTATAGCTAGAGCAATTAGGAAAGCAAAATAAATAAAAGGGCCACCCATAAAAGAAAGAAAGGAGTAAAACTCTCATTATTTTCAGATGATATAGGGATCTTACATTTGGAAAATCCTAAGAAATCTATGACAAAGCTACTTGAGCTAATAAACAAATTTCAGCAAAAGAAAGGATACAAGATTAACATGCAGAAAGCAGTAGTTTTACTATACACTAGTAATGATCTGAGGAGGCAATTAAGAAAAAAAAAATCATCTACAATAGCAATCAAAAGAATCACGTATATAGAAATAAACTTAACCAAAGATGTAAAGGACCTGTACACAGAAAACTATGAAACATAACAAAATACATGGGAAGACGTTCCATGTTTATGGATAGGAAGGCTAAATGTTGTTAAGATTTCAATTATACCCAAATTCAGCTACAAGTTTAATGCAATACCAATCAAAATTCCAAGAACTTACTTTGCAGACTTGGAAAATTTGTTAATAAATTTATTTGGTAGGAAAAGTGGCTTCAAATAGCCAAAAGCATACTAAAAGAGAAGAACAAAGTATGAGGAGTTACATTTCCTGACTTTAAAGCCCATTATAAAGCCACAGTGGTTAAAACAGCATGGTATTGGCACAAAGATAAATGGATCAATGGAATTGAATTGAGAGTTCAGACATAGCCTCAGATCTATGGTCGGTTAATTTTTGACAAGGCCCCCAAATCCACTGAACTGGGACTGGATATTCTCTTCAATAAATGAGGCTGTCGGAACTGGATATCCATATTCAAAGGAATGAAAGAGGACCATTACCTAACACTCTACACAAAAATTAACTCTAAGTGGATAAATGACCCATATATAAGAGTCAGTACAATACACTCCTGGAAGAAAATATAGGGATACATCTTCAAGGCCTAGTTATAGCTTCTTAGAACTTATACCCAATGCACAAAAAATGAAAGAAAAAAATAGATAAATGGGAAGCCTCAAGATTGAACATTTCTGTGCATCAAAGGACTTTGCCAAAAAGATGAAGAGGCAGCCAGCTTAATGAGAGAGAATACTTGGTAACCATAAATCTGGTAAAGATTTGATATCCAGTATATATAAAGAAATACTATTACTCAACAAAAGGACAAGTAACCCAGTTATGAAATGGACAAAAGATATGAATAGACATTTTTTTCCAAAGAGAAATTACAAATGGCTAAAAAGCACATGAAAGGATATTCATCTTCATTAGTTATTAGGGAAATGCAGATTGAAACCACAGTGAGATATCATCTCACACCTAAAAGAACGGCTACTACTGTACAAACAGGAAACTATAAATATTGGAGAGGATGTGGAGAAATAGAAAGGGTGGTGGGAATATAAAATGGTACAGCTATTGTGGAAGGCAGTTTGGTGGTTCCTGAGAACCACCAAATAAATAAATATTTGTGTTGCCCTATGACTTAGCATTTCTGCTACTCAGTATATACCCAGGTGATCTGAAATCAGGGAGGCCAACAGACATTTTCATACCTATATTCATAGTGGCATTATTCATAATTGCCAAAAGATGGAAACAGTCCAAGAGTCATCAAAAGACTAATGGGTAAACAAAATGTGGTAGGTAATACAATGGAGTATTATGCAGCAGTAAGAAGGAACAAGGTCCTGAAGCATATGACAACATGGATGAACCTTGAGGACATAAATGAAATAAGCCAGATATGAAAGGACAGATATTGTATGATTTCACTAATATGAACTAACGAGAACATGTAAACTCAGAGACTTAAAATGTAGAGTACAAGGTACCTAGAAATAGACTGAAGTTAGAACAGGAAGAGTGGTTATTTAATGTGAACAGAATTGCTAATGAGTTTGAACTTAAATATTTGGGACTGGATAGATGTGATAGTAGCTTATAATTGGGATTATAAGTAATAGTGTTGTACTGTAGGTGAATTTGATTGAAAGTGATTCTTTAATGCCATGTATGTCACCAATTAACATTACAAACATAAATAAGTTCTTGTGTAAACTACTAGAAATGGATGACAATTGCATAAATTGTTAATAATACAGTGGTATATGGGGAAAATTATCTATCTCAAGCTATGGGCTATATTTAACAGTAATACCTTAATACTCTTTCATCAATAGTAACAGGCATTCCACACGAAAACTAGGAGTCAACAATGGGGGTGAGGATAAGGGATATGAGGTATTTGGAGTTTTCTTTCTTTTGTGTCTATCTGTATTTTTCTCTTTCGAACATTGAAAATTGTCTAAAATTGAGTATATGATGATCGCACCACTAAGTGTTGATACTGTGAGACATTAATGGTATACTTTTGATGGAATATATGGTATGTGAGTATAAAACAATACGAGAATGTATAACACAGTGAATCTTGTGGTTGATGACTGTGATTAACTACAATTGTAAAAACGTTCTTTCATGAACTAGAACAAATGTACTACACAATTACAAGGAGTTAATAATAGAGTGTTTAGAAAGCAAATGTACACATTGCAAATAGTGACTATAGTTAATATCTTCATATTCTTTCATCAGCAGTCGCAAATATACCAAAAAGGGCCTAAGGGTTATGGAATGTTTTGGGTTTTATTTTTTATTTTTATCTTTTTTTTTCTGGAGTTACAAAACTGTCCTAAATTTGACCATGGTGATGAATGCACAACTATGCAATAATACTGTGAGCCATTGATTGTATACTTTTGATGGATTGTAGGATGTGTGATTATACCTCAACAAAATTACATTTAAAAAGTCAGACATAGAGTTTACAAGAAATAAAAATATCAAAAAAGAGACCAATACGAAATTTGAACATAGATAAAGAAATCCTTAACAAAATATTAGCAAATCATATGCAACAATGTGCTAAAAAAAATTAAATAACATGGTCAAGTAGAATTTATGTTAAGTATTCATACCTGCTTCAATATTTAAAAATGTAACAGTGTAATCTACCACATCAAAAGACTGAAATGAAAATGAGATGATCATACCAATTGAAAAGACAAAACTTGACAAAATACAAACCGTTTCATGAAAAAATCTCCCAGCGAATTAGAAATAGAGGGTAATTTAATCTATTTGATGAAGAACATCTACAAAAAGCACTACAGCTAAAATAATCTTTAATGGTGTAAAACTGATGTGTTCCTGTAAAATCAGGAAGAAGGGACATAATACATAGTAGTTCTAGTCAGTGCAATAAGACAAGAAAAGGAAATAAAAGATATACATTGTCTATGTAGAAAAATCACAAAGAATTGATCATATAACTGGAACTAATATGAGGGCATAGCAAGGTCACAGGACATAAGATTGAGATACAAAATCTTACTGATTTCCTATAAATTAGCAATTTCTAAGTTTGAGAAACAATACATCTTTATAAAAGCACTCCCAACGATGAAATACTTAAGTAGATATCTGACAAAAAATATATAGGACTTACATAGAGAAGGACTATAAAAACTGATGAAAAAATTCAAAGGTCTAAATAAATGGACATTTATTCCTTATTCATCGTTTGGAAAACTCAATATTGTTACTTCTTCCCAACATGATCTATGTATCATGCACAATCTCAATCAATATCCCCATGAACAAGTTTGTAGATATTGACAAATTAATTCAAATTTTATATGGACTAGCAAAGAACCTAAAATAACCAACTCAATACTGAAGAAGAATTTTGGTTAACAACTCATACTAGACTATTTCAAGACTTGCTATGTCTTCAGTAATCAAAATAGTATAGATTGGCAAATGAATAGATATAGATATAGATATACATAGATAGATCAATGGAACAGAAAAGACAATACAGGGCCAAGAAATAGGCCCACACAAATATAGTCAACCGTTTGTTCATAAAGAAGCAAAAGCAATTCAATAGAGAAAGCATGGTCTTTTCAACCAGTGATGCTGGAAAAATTGGACATTCACATGCAAAAACGATAAAAACAAAAAGCTCTAGAAATAAACCTCTCTCCCCTTATATAAAAATGGCATCAAAATGGATTATAAACCTAAAGGTGAAAGTTAAAATAAAAACAACTATAAAACTTCTTGAAGAAAACATAAGAGAAAATCTACATGACCTTGGATTTGGTGATAAGTTTTTAAATACATTTCCATATCATGATCCATGAACAGGAAATTGATAAATGGGACATTATTAAAATGAAAAACATCTATGTTGCTAAATAAATCATTTTGAGTATGAAAAGACAAGCCACAGGCTGCGATAAAGTATTTACAAAACATGAATATAATTATTTTTCATTATTTTAAAGTATACAAAGAACTGTTAAAACTCAACATAAGAAAATGATCAGACTAAAAATTGACCAAAGATGTGAAGAGTCACATCACCAGATAGAAAATAAACAGATGAAAATATGCTCAACATCATTGTGATTAGGGGAATTTTAAATTAAACTGACAATGAGATACCAGTATATACCTATTAGAATGACTTAAAGAAGAAACACTATAAGAGCAACTTTCTGGTACGAATGCAGAGCAACAGAATTTCTCATTCACTGCTAATTGGAATGCAAATGCCACAGCCACTGTGGAAGACATTTCGACAGTTCCTTATAAAGTACTATCATCATTCCTGCAATCGTATTCCTACATATTTACCAAACTGATCTGAAAACATTGTCTACACAAACATATTAAAGTAGCTGTATTCACAATTTCCAAAATGTGGAATCAACCAAGATGTTCTTCAATAAGTACCTGGTATATCCATACAATGGAATACTACTCAGCAATAAAAATAAATGGGCTAAAGGAGCCACAAAAGAAGTTGGAGGAATGCTAAATTACATATTACCAAGTGAAAGAAGCCACTCTGAAAGTGCTAGATACTGTATGATTCCAATTACATGAAATAGGGAAAACTAAAGAGACATTAAACAGGGTTTGGGAGTGGGGCTGGCAGGGCTGAGTAGATGAAGCACAGAGGACTTTTTGGTAGATAAAACTATGTTGTATGATAATATAGTAGTGAATGCAAGACATTAAGTGTCTCTCAAAGTCCGTGGAACTGTACAGCACAAAGAGTGGAATTTAATGTGTGTGAATTAAAACATTATAATATTTTAGGAAGTTGAGGATCCCAGTATGGAATGAAGTCTATGACCAAAGAATCTAAATGTGTTATGAATGGATGAAACAACCATGCTGAAGCACGTGGAGGAATAAATGTGGTTTAAGTAACTTCGGAAATGACTAGAGCCTTTAAGAGTGAAAGCCAAAGGATGTACATATACACTGTGGTGGAAATGACAAAGGTGTTTTCGATGGGGGAAAGTCTAACAGTTCGGAAGATGCTACACATGCACACCAGGAACAATTAGAGAGATGGGTGGTGGACGGCGTGAGCCAGCTTTCTCCTGATTGCAGTGAGGGTTACAGATAAACCAAGGGAGGAGACTAGAGTGTTCCAATGGTAATGGATCAGAGTTGAAGAAATCAGTGTGAACTCATGGTTAGCTTAATATGGATGCAGATGATTATATACAGAAATATTTATCGGTATATGAGTATAAATGGGTTAGCATACTCACACACATTTCCTTGTTCTGTTGGCTGAGAGGAACAAGGTACAACATCCCAGTAGCAACAAAAACACCTAGCACTTCAATCTAGGTTTCTAATGTTATTCTCCAATAAAAGGGGCCAAAGCCCCTTCGAGAAATGGCTGATTCTGGAACTGAATTAGGAACACAGAAAATGAACCTGGAGTATCTTGCAGTGCCAGAAAGTAAGAACGCGCTTTTTTAAAAAAGTCCAGAATGATGTCAAAGGAATACATGTGCAAACTGAAAGAGCTTCCTCTGGCCAAAGTTGGAACAATTTGTGGACCAAAATAAAGTAGTACTGTATTCTAACCCAAAGTATGAAATATGCTTTCGGTGTATTTTACCCCCAAAATAGGAACCCATAATGATGTAAATAACTGCTTGAATAAATACATATTTATTTATTTATAAATAAGAGACAAAGCTGTGCAGAAAAAATCAAAATAATTTCTGTTCTACTCTGCCCATCATTAAGATGATACATTTGCAAAAAGGTCAATGTCAACAGAACAAAAAGAATCCTTTGTATCTCAACTTTTGGTTGGCCCAGAGATTTTAACACAAGGGCTAGTGCTAAATTTTTTAAATGGAATCTAGTTACTGAAAAGGCAGGAGCTCCTCATCTGTTAGAAGAAAAATTAAGAGCTCAAGTACAACTTAATGGAAGCACACAAGATAAATGAGTGAGGAAATGTGAGCAAGCACAATTGAAAATCACCTGGAAATTTTCCACACAGATGTTCAGAATTTATTGGATGCGGACAGACATGATGATACATGGGTTGCAAGTATCATCTTACAAGTAGAATCCAGATGGCCTAGGAGAATTAAGGAAAAGAACACATTGGAACCATATTCACAGCCAGGCTCCTGCAGCAAATGAGATGTATGGAGAAGCTGCCTTAAATGACACTACATGCATGTGGAGACAGTGTTGGATGTTCTTAAAATATATAACGCACTGATAATGTTGGCATTTAACAATAATACTGTCTTTGTGACTGCACTTGATAAAGCTGGTGACATCAGTGCAGTTACCAAAATGACTCAAGCAGTCAGTAAATCCCCTGAGTTGGCTGGATGCTGTTATTTCTTGTTGAAGAAAAGTTCCAAGAACTCAGAATAAGTATACATGGAAGACACACCCAATCAAATACTAACAAATTATGGTTGTCTTCAGGTGACCCAAGGATAAAGACATATTTCAAAAGTTCTATGTAAAAATCTTGGCCAAAAGACTTTTATACCATACAAAGCAAGTGATGATGCTAAAGCAAGCATAATCTCTCAATTAAAGGAAACTTGTGATTTTAAGCATACCTTTAAAATTCAGTGGATATTTAAAAAAATTGGTGTAAGTAAAGATTTGAATGAACAGGTTAAAAGTGTTGGATGAATTCAGGATCCCTAGATTCAATTCAGTATTCTTTTCCCTTTCAGTAAAAATGGCCTTTTTAGAACATTGCTGTCAGAGATATACAGGTTTTTATACTACTTGTCATAATGGAAGACACTTGAGGGGGTTAAAACAACTGTCTAAAGAAGAATTAGTAAATAACTGCTTCAAAAACATAAAACCATTACAGGCATCTGCATTCCAGGTAGCAATCCTGTTTCAATAAAACTCAAGAGATGTCTACACTGAACAGTAGTTGAGTAATAAGTCATCAAATTAAAATGGACATTTCAACACATCATGCATATTTTATTGAAGCCAAGTACTGGCCTTAGGAGACAAAATGCAAATATTGATGACATGGAATTGAAGCCAGTTACCTTGTTAAAACTATATGTTGGATACAAAATAAGAAATCAAGGGTTATCATCAATTTGCCAATGAAAACCAAGCATAATCAAGAATAAAAAACCCCATTAAAATTACTGCGGAAGTCCATAAATGCAGATTCAGGAAGCTATTGTGAGAATTACGAATATGGAGAAGGTAATAAAGCATCAGCAGTAACTTGGAGAAGTACTAACTCAGCTGTCCCCAAGATATAAACTTTGGGTCCAAGTGACTAAGCAATGTATTTGCATCTTAGGAATATTTGGAGTACATTCACAGTGAAAAGAACACCATAATTTTGTGGTTTAACCATTTTGGAAGGGACTTACTGTGTAACAACTAGAGTGATACTGGCATAGGATAGAAATATGTAATAAAATTGAAAAGTCCCAAAATAAACCCTTATATTTATAGTTGCTTAATGTTCAACCTAGACATTAAATAGGGTAAGGAGAAGGGAAGTAATAATTAGAATTAAAAGAAATTGAGACTAGAAAAGTAATAGAATCAATAAAACCATAATTGATTATTTGAAACTAAATTGGTTGTTCAGGAAAGAGAGAAGACTCAAATTACTAAAATTGGAAATGAAAGTTAGGACCTTGCATGTGGTTTCCCCCAGACCTTTTCCCTTTGCTGATTTTGCTTTGTTATCATTTCACTGTGATAAATGATAGCCATGCATGCAAATTTGTGCTGAGCCTTCCTAGCAAATAGTTGAAGGTTCCTAGCAAACCGGGATGGTTTCAGGAGCTTCCCAGCAAACGAGATGGTATTTTGTGGATGATTGTTGCCTTATGTTTCTTATTTGTGCTGTCTTTGTCTGTTTTTATTATTAGGGTAATGCTGATCCCATAGAAAGAGATGGGAAATGTGCCCTCCCCTTCTCTTTCTAGGAAGTGTGTCACAAGTATCTGTGTTACCTTTGATTTAAATACCTGCTAGAATTAACCAGTGAAACCATCTGGGTCTGAGCCTAGATGATATCATTTTCATTCACTTATTCAATCATTCTTTTATCGATTGATTCATTCACTTATTCATTCATTCATTTATTCACTCAGTCTTCTTAGTATTTATTTTACTGTTTACAAAGTTCCCGGTACAGTTGATAGAGAAGACAGAAACTCTACATTCTCTCATGAACCTTCCAGTCTAATAATGTAGACAGATATTAAATCAAATAATCACCTGTTTTAAAATAGTAACAAATTGTGATGAAAATATGGGTTGTACATTTGTCCTTTTAAACGATTAATTACCCTGATTAGAAGTAGATTTAAAAGAAAATTTAAAAAGGCTCTGAAGGAAGCTGTGGGACGCATTCCGAAATAAGCACATGCAATTTAGTATGTGATTTCCGTGACATGTCTTCTCATTGCTCAGAAAGCTGATGATTAAATTATTCTCCACTTCACTTTCGAAAATTGAGATTGCCAAATATATATGGCATTAGTGCGTTTACGCTTTGTGGCACTTTTCATTAGAAAACAGAGTTGCTCACAGAAAAATAGTTTAAAATATCTTAGGAAATATGTACATGAGCTGCTATTTTGATGACTGTCAAACTTTGTGCCCTTTATCTGAAAAGAATTTTCATTTTCCATTTATGAGAGTACTTTAGCCCTTGGTAGATTTTAAAAGAAATGTGGCCCTAAAGTTTGCATAAAGGTACATAGGCAGGGGTGGGGAGCTACAAACTTCACACAGCAAAAAAATACAAATGCTTCAAGCAAGTGTATTGTCCTCTCTTCACACCTGCAGAGCACATCTTAAGCTGCTCCCCAGATACCATCTATTTCCCGCTGACCAAGCTGATAGCCTTGCTGAAAATGAAAGAATATCAGTAAAAGGTTAGGCTACAAGCCTAGACTCTGAAAGCAAACACTGAGCTGGCTGGAATAATAGACTGCCAGCCTTTAAATACCACCTAGTTTAGTCTCTCCATTGATCAGACTGAAAAATGAGGCTCAGACAATGTGAATGCCTTTCCCAGGGTCACAGAATTCTCTCCCTTTCTGCTGCACTCTCATCCATATTAAATTTCTTCAGTAGGCACGTTCGGTTCTCATTAAGGAAATAATTTTTCTTATTACTGTATGTCATAAAGTGATATGCAAAGAGAAATAATAATAGTTATTTTTATAAATAATATTTATACACATTAATAGCATATATAACAGGGACCATGCCAAGCGCACAGTGTACATTATTCCAAGAGAATATGATTGATGTGCAATAAGATTACAGCTCTTGTCAATAATAAATGACCACACTTCTGAAGAAGGAGACACACAAAAACATTTTAAATATAACATATTATGTGAAAAGTGTATGGCTCTCGGATTTTCCTTTACAACTCTGAGGGAGTTAGAACAGTACAGGAAGGAAAAATCGTGAAAGAATTGAAAAGCATGCATAGCAGTTATATTCTGGGGAGAAATGAGAATATTTAATGATAGTTTAAGACATTTTGTGCTAAAAATATTAAAGCAAATCTGAAAAGAGCCCCAAAGTTCCAGAAGTAAGGGAAGACCAGCTGCGATAGTGGGGACCCCCCAGGCTCGAGTTGCACCCCTCTACTGTGCCAAGGTGGAACTGCTGTCCCCCTCTGGTTGTACAGCTTGAGAACGTGTAAGGAATAAACCATTGCATTTTCAATGTAATTATGTCATTGAAAGGGTACCTGGGATCCGACTTTGTAAGGCTAAGGAAGCCCCCCAAGAGAACTCTGGGGCGGGGGAGGGCGGGAAGGGGGCGGAGACTTCTACCAGAGACCTTCTCTTTCTGGAACCCAGCAGATTATCTGATTACCCACAAGAATGGCAGCCAGGATGAACGCCAACCTCTGAGACGTCTCCCCTCTGTCCCATAGCATCAGATACATGGACCTGTATCATCCCGGCCATGAGTCCCAGGACAGGGACCCGCAGTGCTTTGCTAAGGTCTAGAAATCCTATCTCCTAAAAGGCTGCCCAGGGAAAAGCCATCCTGGCTTTGGTATGGGCATATTAGTTCCCAGGACTTACCTCCGCTCGCCCCTGCTTTGTCTGTTAATTCCGCGTAAGGAGAGGGCCTAGCTGTCTTGCACATCTTGGCTTGCCCCTCTCCAGAAACCTGAGACGTCAGCATCTCCACTTGTTCACAAAGTGCAGCGACTAGCATCTGATTGCGTAGAAGTGTCAAGTGGCAAGTTTAGGTATTTCTGTGAACCTGGGTGAGTTAATTTTTCTAGCACTCAGTTTCCTCATGTTTTCCGGATAGAGAGTTGGTCTAGAGGAAATAGAGGCTCTTGCCAACATTCCAGAGCATTTGGGTAGTAACACAAAGGAAGGATTTCAAAAGTAAAACTCTGTCTGCAGCCACATTCTTGGAGTTGCTGAGTAAGTACAGGGTTTATCTTTGTACATCCTGCTACAGCTGTAGTGTTTTCATTTGTCCTTCCTTCCTCCTCGTGAGCGAGTCTCCTGGACCTGTTCTTTATTTGAAGAAAACATGTGACGGGATAAATGATCTATGTACATTTACTTCCAATTTCCTTGTGTCTCGCGGTTCCTTTTTCCATTGGAGCCAATGCTCCCTCAGTTCTGAAAGGATAGGGTTTGATACAAATGGGAATTGTTTTTAAGCAGCTGCGAGAAAGGGGATTTTAATCTCAATTTCTTGGAGGCCGATTTCCAAATGATAAGCGGCAGATCAACCAATTATAGGGGCTTCAGTGTTTTCTTGACAGTGTCTCCATTTTCTTTTTTTCTCTTAAGCACATGGAAATGAACATAGCAGATATGCTTCTGTTTTCTAAGAATGTAAGTGAATTTTAAAATCAACATCATTGCAGGTTCAGGAGCGTATTAGAAAGGGCAAGGAAATGTTGCAAAAGTGCAAATTAGATATAATTTACCAGTTGTGCTCTGATTACGGTATTGAAACTGCAGATTATGCAAGATATTGTGTGTAAAGTTGATCATTTATATCCTGTTAGACCCAATGAAATCATGAAGGTAAATTAGTGTAATTTGTTCTGCTGCATGTTCACTTAAATAAATAACCTTCTGACCAGGAATCAACCAAGAATCACCCTCCCAGTGGGTCAATGACGCAGGTCAGAACAAACATATACTGAAATACCTGACGCAACTAACTATAAGTACCCTTCCAATATTTAGCTACTGTTAAAATTAATATTTTCAGGTCTAATTCTTGATCGAAACAACAATGAACATCAACTATATATTTTTCATTGTGTAGATCACTTACAAAATATAGGTCTTCATTAATAAAATGAGACAGTTCTGTTAGGTGATCTCTAACGACAAAATCAATATATTTATAATCTCTGAAAAAATATGTTGCAAAATCTTAAGGAAACAGAACATAAGTGTTTGTGTCCTAACTTAGGTGTTTTAATAAAAATATTATAACAGGTAGTGGCTTACCTGGAAAGCTCTGTCAGATTTTCCCCATTTTACTAATATACTTCAGAGGAATAGTTTTGCAGACAAATTCTCAGTCCTTCCCATCTCTGTACTGAGGACATTTCCTATTCTTAATTTTCATCATGCATGACTGTAAATCTATCCCACTGACTCACAGCCTATTTGAGCAAGTCAGATGCATCATTTTTTTTCCTGTGCTACAACTCAGGGAAGAAATGACCCCCCAAAATGGCACATGATTGATCAACTTCACAGCTTAACACAGTTTCTTTATACATGATTCATTTGACAGGAAACACCGGACGGTGACTGTGGAATAGGTAATGTGCCAAAAAAACAAAAAACAATGCTGAGCCTATTTTAGAAGTTTCCCATTAAAATTTTGAAATGGAAAATGCCTAATAAGAAGGCTATTAAAGGAAACATCGATAGAATTCACATTTCCATCAGAACACTCACAGTCACCTTCAATGCCTACAGCGAGCTAGATGGTCTAAAAAGCCTTTTTCTCATTGAATTAAAAATGCCATCAATTCACATTTTGTGCCTTGCTCTTCATTGTGGGTTATTACAGCTTCACTCTCCATGGGTGCTGTGAGCCAGGCTTATTCCAATAGCCCTGGGGCTCTCTTCCCTCTCTCTGGATCTCTGTTTGATCTCTTTGTTTTGGTATCTTAGAAGTGTGTGAGCCCCCTTAGGTTCTATTTAGCAAGCCATGATATTCAAAACTCTCTGTGATATGACCAGACTCCAAGGAGACTGTGACAGTTTGAGTGTATTATATTCCCTAGAATGGTCATGTCTAATCCTGATCCAATCTTGTGGGGGCAGCTGTTTCTTTTAATCCTGATTTAATAACGTAGGTTGGAATCTTTTGATTATATTATCTCCGTTGAGATGTGGCATCTCCAATTGTGGGTGTTAACTTTTGATTAGATGGAGATGTGACTCCACTCATTCCAGGTGGATTTTGAATAGTTTACTATTTTGGAAACATTTGGGAGAAACCACAGAAACCTCAGAGCTGAAAGAAACTTCACAACAGAACTGACGCAGATGCGGACACGTGGAGAATAGAGACATGAATGTTTGGAGATGCTTGGAGCCCAACAGACGTTGCCGTGAGATGTTAAGCAAGCCAGAACCTGGAGAGAGCCAAGGGAAACCAAGAGATGAAAGCCAGCCCTGGAGAAGCCATGTGAGGAATCCCCACGGGAACAGAGGCTGAAAGCAACAGAGTACAGGAGCAAGGGACCAGCAGATGCCAACCATGTGCCTTCCCAAATGACAGAGGTGTTCCTGACCGATCAGCCTTTCTTGAGTGAAGGTAACCTATTATTGGTGCCTTAATTTGGACACTTACACTTCCTTCGAACTGTAAACTGGTAACATTAAATTCCCCTTTATCAAGCCATTCCAGCTCTGGTGTATCACATTCCAGCAGCTTGCAACCTAACACAGAAACCTTGCTGCATAGAATGTTTTTATTTTTTTCCCTTTACTGAGATAAACCTGGTAATAAATAGCACATCATGATTGTACACAATGGATTCACTATATAGATAAGTTTTGACATAGTATATATGTAATCACCACAATCAACATCATAACTTATCCATTACCCCTAAAAGTTTCTTCATGCCCCTTTGTAATTTCTCTCTCCGTCCTCTCCCACTTCTCCCCAGGGAGTATGTGTTCTGCTTCCTGTTGTTATAGTTTGCATTTCTATAATTTTATATAAATGGAAAACATCCAGTAAGTACTTTTCTTTTAAATTGCAATATTTTTACTGCGAAAGAATTCAAGATGTCTTTCTGTTGAGATTATACATATACTATATAAGGTTATATATAGTCTATATATAATATATAATATAAGATTAGGTTAAGGTTAAGGTTAGGGTTAGGGTTAAATTCAGATGTACGTGGGGCGTAACCATATCAGAAATTATGGAGCAGACATTTAGCTAGCCTTGCCACCTGGAAAGCTCTTTTAGGGATTTGTAGGTATTCGCTTCTTCAGGGCTTGATCTCCATCTCAGACATTGATATTCTGTTGAACAGTGTTATTCAAAAAAGTCACTTGTTATTATATTACATGCGTAGGTGGGACATATGATCCTAAAATACATCTTTTATACATTTACTTGGTAATGCCAGAATTAGATGTATAAATAGATGAGGAAAGTGTTGATGAAAAAGAGAAATGCACCTGAAATATAATTTTCATTTCACTCTTATGGTAATGTGAAAAATAATTCTAAAAACAGGCAAGTCTTTGCTTATATTACATAATTTTAGACATCGAATCATAGAAGGTAATAATCAGTTCTCCCATGATATTTTCTCATAGACACTGAATTCCAGTTAAATATGTTGCAATGCAAACGTCAACCAAAATAAATGGCTGCAGATACAAGGCAAGATAAATCTCAATGTAGAACACATTGCTGTTTCCTGTGACCTTAAGTTCTGAGAATCCCAACACGACGATTCTGCACCAAGGAGGTGTGGACGAGCGATGCATGATCCAAATGGAAGCCAACCCCTGACTTGGGCTCATGCCGGTCCAGCCCGCGGTGACGCCTTCTCTCCCCCGGCGTTTCCGCGCAGGACGCCCGGGTGCGGGTCCAGGACTCCGGCCGGGGACGCCTGCCCTCTGTCCTTCCCACCGGTGGCTGGCGCCGAGCAGCCACGACCGGGTGAGCCTCGCGGAGCACAGGGACCAGCCGCCGGTTCTGCACGTCCCCAGGGCGCGGGGAGCGCAGGTGAGGTCGGGGGGTGCGCAGGTGAGGGCGCAGGGTGCGGGGGTGCGCGGGTGAGGGCGCAGCCGGGCCTTAGCTGTGGGGCGGCGCTTCTGCCTGAGCGCCCCAGAGGCCCTGCGCCCGGCCGGCCGGCGCACTCTGGAGGTGCGCAGGGCTCTTCCAGGGAGAGGAGGCCAGCCATGGTCGAGTTACAATGGGTTTAATTCAGTTTGTACTCGGCCTTTGTACAACAAAACTTTGACTGGACAGCAGGGCAGTCCTGATTGTCTGTACTCACGCTGTGTGTATCCAGCATAAAGACAAGTATACATGTGTTTTAATGTTTTATTATGAAATACTTTGAAAGATACAGCATAGTAACAAAAATAATACAAACCCTATCCACCGAACTCTGAAATATCTCTACCCCGCCCCTACGCAGGACATCTAGATCCACCAATTGTTAACATTTTGCCGCATTTGCCATATTATTCTATGCATCTATCAACCATTGTTTGTCGATCTATCCATCTATCGTTCCATTTATCAAGTCATTTTCTGAACACTCGAGTGTAGTTTATATACATCGTGCTCCTTGAACCCCTAATACTGCCAAGTGCCATGGACATTTCCTGAGAGTAAGGTTCTTCATTTATGTAGCCACCTTGAGTGCAGTTGTTCAGTCCAAGAAATCGACTTCTTTCTTTATATTGGGAAAATATATATAAAATATGAACTATCCCATCTCAACCATTCCCAAACTTACTACTCAATGGGATTAATCACTTTCTCAATATTGTGGTTCCCTCACCACCATACAGGAATAAAATTCTCCCATCTCCCAAAACAGAAATTCTATGCTTATTATTCATTATCTCCTCATCACCCCTGCCTCCTATCCCTGGAAACCTATTCTGTAATTTCTATTTCTGTGAGTTTGCATATTCTCTTATATTTTCTTCGTAGTTACAATAGAGTCTACATTTAACACCCTAAATGGACAATAATCTCATTTGCTCTGAAACTACTTAACTCAGTACTATACACAAATTACGTTCCTATCCCCTTGCATCCACTCACCTTTATGTAGTTTTGTCACAGGTTACATGTTTATACATTATGAGTGCTAAGCCACTGATCGGCATGACATTTTATGCATTTGCCTTTTAGATCTTGTAGGAAATAAAAATATAGGGACCACAAATACAATTATACTGGCATGTATATTTGACCATGTTACGACCCTTCCCAGACATCAGTGTTACTCCATGTGCTTTCATTGATTGTTGCCCTTTCCTTTCAACCTGCAGAACTCCCTTTAGCATCTCTTGTAAGTCAGGTCTTGCAGTAACAAACTCCCTCAGCTTTTATTTATTTGGGAATGTCTTAAATCTCTTCAGCATTTTTAAAACATAGTTTTTACCAGGTGTAGAATTCTTGATTGACAGTGTTTTTGTTTCACCGCTTCAAATATTTCATCCCCACTGCCTTTTTGCCTCATAGTCTTTAATGAGAAATTGGCATTTAATCCTATTGAGACTCCCTTGTACGTGGCTTTCAGAATTTTCTATCTTTGGCATCCAGCATTTTGATTATAACATGTCACTGTCAGTCTACTTGGGTTTATGCTGTCTGAATTTTGTTGAATGTCTTAGTTATGTATATTCATTTCTTTCATTAAATTTGGAAAAAAGTCAACCACTATTTGTTGCATAGTCTCTCTGTCCCTTTCTCTCCTTCTTCTCCTTCTGGGGCATTAATAGTTCATATATTGATATATCTGATGGTGTCCCATAGGTTCCTCAGGCTCTATTCTCTTTTCTTCATGCTTTCTTTTTTCTGCTCCTCAGACTGGCATATTTCAACTCTCTTATCAGCTACTTCACTCATTCTTTCTTCTGCCAGCTTCAATCAACTACTGAATCCCTCTTGGGAATTTTTCATTTCTGTACTGTCATCTGCAGCTCTCTTTGGTTATTTTTCATAGTTTCCATCTCTCTATTGATATTTATTTGAGTCCATATGCCATTTTCCTTAAGTCCTTTGTCCATGTTTTCATTTAGCTTTTTGGGCATATTTAAGCCCATTTTTTAAAAAGTCTTTGGTATTTCCCAGGTCTGATCCTTATCATTGATGGTTTCTAATGCTTTAAACTTTTTGTTGCCTGGACCATCACCTCCTGTATCAATCAAAATGTCCTTTTTGAAGATCCAATCACTCTTTTAAAATTTTTGTTCTTATTTTAGTATTTTTATTGACAAATCTTCAAACACATACAGTCCATGCATAGTGTACAGTCAGTGGCTCACAATATCATCACATACTTTGTATTCCTCACCATGATCATTTTTAGAACATTTGCATCATTCCTGAAAAAGAAATAAAAAGTAAAAGAAAAAACTCACACACCCCATTCCCCTAACCTACTCACCCCCTCTCATTGAGCACTAGTATTTCTATCTACCCAATTTTTTACCTTTTATCCCCCCATTATTTATTTATTTTTTTTATCCTTATTATTTTACTCATCTGCCCATACCTGGATAAAAGGAGCATCTGACACAAGGTTTTCACAATCACACAGTCACATTGTAAAATCTTTATAGATATATAATCATCTTCAATTATCAAGGCTGATGGAACACAGTTCAACAATTTCAGGTACTTCCTTCTAGCCACTCCAATATACCATAAACTAAAAAGGGGATATCTATATAATGCATAGGCATAACCTCCATGATAACCTCTTCACTCTGTCTGAAATCTCTCAGACTGTGAAACTTTATTTTGTCTCATTTCTCTCTTCTTCCTTTTTGTTAAGAAGGCTTTCTCACTCCCATGATGCTGGGTCCTGGCTCATCCCAGGAGTTCTGCCAGTGAGATTTACACCCCTGGAAGTCAGGTTCCACATAGTGGGAAGGGCAGTGAGTTTACCTGCTGAGTTGGCTTAGAGAAAGTGAGACCACATCTGAGCAACAAAAGAGGTTCTTTGGGGATGACTCTTAGACATAATTACAAGTAGGCTTAGCTTCTCTTTTGCAGGAATAAGTTTCATAGGGGCAAACCATGAGATCAAGGGCTCAACATATTGAATTGGTTGTTTCCACTGCTTTTGAGAATATTAGGAATTCCCCAGATGGGGAAGTTGAATATTTCCTCTTCTCCAAAATTCCCTAAGGGGACTTTGCAAACACCTTTTTATTCTTTGCCCAAATTATCCTAGGATATATCAGGGCATCACGCTAACCTGTACAAACCAATAAGATCTCATGTGCTATTCAAGATTCCAAGCAATTATGGTGTTCAAATAAACTGACCATACAAGGTAAACTAGAAAATGCATTACCCAAACTATAAATTTTGCACCAAATAAGCTTATCTTCCTTTGGTCTCACAAAGAGGTTGAAGTTTTAAAATATGGACCATATCATCCTTTACTTTGTATTTTGACTTAACTTTGTCTTATCCAGATCAGTTTCATTCATATCTCTAGTCAAAGTCAGATCACTTTTTCAACTCTTAACTGTTGCTGAATGGTGTAGTGCTGACTTTCATAGCTTCAGTGCTCTAAATCAGTCTCAGGTGTCACATAAGTCCCCAAAGTTTCCAGGAATGACCAGATTATACACAAATAGTTCAATATCTCAGAATTGAGAAATAACAGTTACAACTCCTGAATATATGTGACTACTGTAAGAGCTTACAATCTAGGACCCTTTGCAATAGGCCCCAACTTGAAAACTCAAGCTCTCAAATTCAATTCTCTGAGTTTGTATATTATAGTTAGTCCATATGAAGGAGGTATGATAATATTTGTCTTTTTGTTTCTGCCATTTCATTAAGCATACTGTCCTTAAGGTTCATTCACCTAGGTGCATGCCTCACAACTACATTCCTTCTTGCAGCTGCTCAGTACTCTGTTGTATGTTTACTCCATAGTTCCCACTTCCATTTTTCAGTCATTGTACCTTTAGGCCACCTCCATCCATTGCAAATCACGACCACTGCTGCCATAAACAGCAGTGTGCAAATGTCCACTCTTGTCCCCACTCTCAGTTCC
This sequence comes from Myrmecophaga tridactyla, assembly GCA_004026745.1. Lineage (NCBI taxonomy): Eukaryota > Metazoa > Chordata > Mammalia > Pilosa > Myrmecophagidae > Myrmecophaga > Myrmecophaga tridactyla. Next base: position 72,546 of record PVIY010000993.1, read on the forward strand.
TCCAGTTATATCTCTAGTAACGAGGTTTCAGAATTATATGGCAATGCTACTCCTCCTGTGGAACCACCACCCTGCCCTCTGGAGGGTATACACATGCAATGTATATATCACAGCATTGTTTAGCCACTCGTCTGTTCATGCATATTTGGGCTGTTTCCATCTCTTAGCAATTGTAAATAATGCTGCTATAAACATTGGTTTACAAATGTCCGTTTGTGTCCTTGCCTTCAGTTCCTCTAAACATATGTCTTGTAATGGGATTTCTGGATCATATGGCAATTCTATGTTTAACTTCCTGAGAAACTGTCAAACTGCCTTCCATAGCAGTTGTAATATTTTGCATTCCTACCGACAGTGGGTAAGTGTGCCTCTTTCTTCACATCTTTCCAGCTTTTGTTGTTTTCTGCATTTTTTATCATGGCCATTCTAGTGGGTGACAGATGATATCTCATTGTGGTTTTGATTTGCATTTCCCTAATAGCCAGTGAAGTTGAGCATCTTTTCATGTGCCTTTTAGCCATTTGTATTTCCTCTTCTGAGAAGCGTTTTTTCATATCTTTTGCCCATTTTTTAAATTAAGTTGTTTGTCTTTTTGTTGTTGTGTTATAGCATCTCTTTATGTATTCTGAATATTAAACCCTTATCTAATATGCGGTTTCCAAATATTGTCACCCATTGTATAGGCTGTCTTTTTATTATCCTGACAAAGATCTTTGATGCACAAAAATGTTTAATTTTGAGGAGATCCCATTTATCTATTTCTTTTTTCATTACTTATGCTTTGAGTGTAAGGTCTAGGAAATCACCTCCTATCACAAGATCTATGTTATTTCTGTGAATTTACTCCTAAAAGTTGTATGGTCTTAACTCTAATGTTTAGGTCTTTGATCCATTTTGAATTAATTTTTGTAAAGGTTGTGAGATATGGATCCTCTTTCATTCTTTTTTGTATGGATATCCAGTTCTCCAAACACCATTTATTGGAGACACTGTTCTGTCCCAGGTGGGTTGGTTTGATGGCCTTATCAAAGATCAGTTGTCCATAGATGAGAGGGTCTATTTCCGAACACTCAATTCAATTCCATTGTTCAGAATTTCTATTGGTATGCAAGTACCATAATGTTTTGACCAATGTAGCTTTGCAATATCCTTAAAATTAGATAGTGTGAGACCTCCCACTTCATTTTTCTTTCTCAACATATATTTAACTTTTCAGGGCATTCTGCCTGTGATGGTTAAGTTCTGATGTCAAATTGACCAAGTGATGGTGCCCAGATGGTTAGTCAGGTAGACACTGGCCTGACCATGGCTGTGAGGATATTTCATGGCTAGTTAATAAGCCAGAAGGCTGATATACTAAATCATCAGTCAGTTGATTGCATCTATGGCTGAATACATGTACTATCAACTAAGACATGTCTCCCACAATGAGATAATCCAATCAGGTAGGCAATTTTATGGAAGAAGAGAGACACTTTTACTGCTTATTCAGCCAGCGAGCCTTTCCTACGGAGTTTGACCAGAACCATCACTGGAGCCCCCACCTTCACAGTCTGCCCTATGGATTTGGACTCTTCCATTTCCACAGTTGCATGAGAAACCTTTATAAACCTCATATTTATATATCTCTCTTGTTGGTTCTGTTTCTCTAGAGAACCCTGACTAACACAACTTGGTACCAGGAGTGGAAAGACAGACTCTTAGAAAATGGGTTTCTACAATTGGTTTTCTACTCTGACTAGACTCAGAGGCACTAATGACTTTATTTCCAACAATCAAGATGGCACTGGCAGTCCATGTGTTAGCAAATGATATACTCAAATTAAGTTGTTTGTCTTAAGATTAGTGCCACCATTAGATTTCTGCTAATTGTACATTTATATGAGACGAGACTCTGGGTGAGAGTATTTTGGAAACCTTTGCAGAGTTTTGTGGAATTAAGAGGTATAGTAATGTTGGCTGGTTGCTGTTATATATGCTGTATACTCCTCCAGAACACTAATAGAAACTTTTCAGCATTCATACAGTGCTTATGTTGCAAATTTGAAGCCTTCAGTTCTTCCCTTTCCCTCATTAATGAATTGCAAAAACAGAGAGTCATGGCCCCTTCATCATTTTCCTACTTGAGACAGTTTACACACCCAGAGCCCCTCAAATGAGGGGAGAGCCAGGTCCCATTGAGGATGGACCTTATACTGTCCACAATTTACACTGTTACTCTTCCTCCCAGCCTTTTGTAAGGAGACCTATGGCCTTTTACCAGGGTGACTATGCACTGGGGAAAAGGAAAAGATCAGATATTTGGGGGATTGTTGGACACTGACTCAGAAATGACACTAATTCCAGGAGACCCCAAACATCACTCTTGTTCACCGGTCAGAGTAGGGGCTTATGGAGGTCAGGTGATGGATTGAGTTCTTAGCTCAGGTCCATTTCACAATGGGTATAGTGGGTCTGCAGACCACTTCTGTGGTAATTTCCCCAGTTACAGAATGCATAATTGGACCTGACATATGCAGCAGCTGGCAGAATCCCTACACTGGTTCTCTGACTCATGCAGTGAGGACCATTATGGTAGGGAAGACCAAGTGGAAGCCGCTAGAACTGCTGCTATACATAAAATAGTGAGTCAGGAGCAATACTGGATTCCTGGAGGGATTGCGGAGATTAGTGCCACTGTTAAGGACTTGAAGGATGCAGGGGTGGTGTGGCTTTAATGATGTCGACAGTGTTAGATACACTGGATACAGTTATAAAAGAAGGGGATGAGCTGGAGGCTTCAAATTTGCAGTTAAAGTACTGTATGAAAGATGTAAAAGTTTTTGTAAGTGTCCTGAAGGAAAATCTTACTTCTTGTATCTTCAGACTTGAGATCTCTAAAATTCAGACCCAGAGTTTCATTGTTAAAGTAGCAGCTTTACAACGTAAACTGAAATCTCAGCCTTGCATGGTGTCTGCTATTAAGGTGAGGACATTGATTGGAAAGGAGTGGGATCCTGAAGAATAGGATGGCAACATAAGGATTGATAATGATGGCTGTGGAGATATTGAAACCCTAGATCATGCTGAGTCTTTTCTAGATAAACCTGTAATGGTCTGCCCTGAGGACAAAGCTGCCCCACCTCCAGCCTGCCCCATGAGGAAAGAGCTACCTGAGGTCCAGCCTGCCTTGGGGAGTTGGCTTCCCAACCTCCAGTCTGTCCTGAGAGTTGGCCATCTAACCTCCACCTCAGTCCTTGCAAGGCACATAACTACCTCCCATGGGAACACAGCCCTTGCTCCTGTCTGAAGTGGTTAATCCTATTTTACTAGATGAAACTGCAAAAGAATGCCCTGAGCAAATTGGCTTAAAAGATACTTCTAATTACTTTCATGACCCCCACCCCCACTCCTCTTTCCTTCAAGACCTATAACTAGACTAAGGTCCCAACAAGGCCCAAAAGGTGAGGTACAAAATGTCACCCATGAGGAGGTACACTATCCTCCAAAATAAATGCATGAGTTTTCCAATTTATGCAGATAGCAATCAGGGGAATATGTGTGGGAATGGATTTTAAGGGTGTGGGATAATGGTGGAAGGAATATAAAGCTGATTCAAGTGGAATTTATTCACATGGGTCCTGTGGTAGTTAGATTCAATTGTCAACTTGGCCAGATGAAGGCACCTAGTTCTGTTGCTGTAGACATGAGCCAAAGGTATGTGAACCTCATCTGTAGCTGATTACATCTGCAGTCAGCTAGGAGGCATGCCTGCTGCAATGAATGATGTTTGACTTAATTGGCTGGTGCTTAAATGAGAGAGTGCAATGTAGCACAGCCCACACAGCTCAGCATTCCTCATCTCAGCACTTGCAGTTCAGCCCAGGTCTTTGGAGATACAGAAAGAAATCACCCTGCAGAAAGTTGTTGGAACCCAGAGGCCTGGAGATAAGGCCAGAAGAGATCACCCTGTGCCTTCCCACATAAGAAAGAACCTCAGTTGAAAATTAGCTGCCTTTCCTCTGAAGAACTAATGAAATAAATCCCCTTTTATTAAAAGTCAATCCGTCTCTGGCATGTTGCATTCCGGGAGCTAGCAAACTAAAACAGGCCTTCTAAGCAGAGATTCTGCATTCAATGATATAGCTTGAGGGGTTACAAAAGAGCATTAACATTTTGTTTGGGTGGTTGGTTGAAACATGGATCAAAAGGCAGCTGACATTACTATTGGACATGTCTTTTACCAGAACTGTGAGAAATAAATTTGTGAGACTAGTTCCTCCATCATCCCTGAAGAGATCTGTAGTTGCCCTTCTCTGTAGGTCAGGTATTACTGTAGGAACTGCTGTCAGTGAGCTGGAATCCTTAAACACAATGGGGATGATCAGATTCCAAGTTGACAGAAGACAGGTGGTGACACTCAATCACCAAAGACAAGGTGGGCATGGTCACCATAATGGACAGCAGACTCAAAGCAGGAGTCAAAGTAATCTAAGCAGCAGAGACCTATGGTGTTGGCTAGTAGATCATGGGGTACCTACAAGTAAAATATATTGGCAGTCTACTAAATTCTTATTTAAGCTATATAAGCAGAAGACTTCTAGGCCAAGTGAACAGAAGTCTAACTTGAATTACAAAAACAGAGCGTCATCGCCCCTTAATCAATTCCCAGACTTGAGACAGTTTATGGACCCAGATGCCCTTGAATGAGGGGAAGGTCAGGTCCCATTGGGGAAGGACCCTGTTACACTGACATGACTTTATACCATTAACCTTCCTCCAAGCCTTCCCCAAGGAGACCTATGGCCTTTTACTAGGGTAACAGTGCATTGGGGAACAAGAAATGATCAGATATTTCAGGGATTCTTAGACACTGGTTCAGAATTGACACTAATTCCAGGGACCCAAAAGGTCACTCTGGTCCACCAGTCAGAGTGGGGCTTTATGGAGGTCAGGTGATCAATGGAGTTTTAAGTTAAGCCCATCTGAGAGTGGGTCCAGTAGGTCCCTGGACCCATTCTGTAGTTATTTCCTCACTTCCAGAATGCATAATTGGAATAACATATTGTCCAACTGGCAGAAGTCCCACGTTGACTCTGTGACTCATAGTGAGAGGGCTATTATGGTAGGGAAGACCAAGTAGAAGCCACTAGAACTGCCTTTACTTAGCAAAATAGTAAATCAAAAGCAGTGCTGTATCCCTGGATGAGTTTCAGAGGTTTGAGTGCCACTTTTTAGGACTTGAAGGATGCAGGGGTGGTGATTCCCACCACAACCCCATTCAACTCTCCTATTTGGCCTGTGCAGAAAACTCATGGGACTTGAGAGGATGGCAGTGGATTATCATTAGCTCAACCAGGTGGCAACTCCAATTGCAGCTGCTTTTCTGAATATGGCATCATTGCTTGAGCAAATAAACAAAATTCCTGGTTCCTGGTATGCAGCTATTGACCTGGAAAATACTTTTTTTCCTAAATAACTGTCAGTAAGAACCACCAGAAACAGTTTCCATTGAGCTGGCAAGGCCAGCAAAATACTTTCACTCCTCAGGGGTTTATCAACTCTCCAGCCCTATATTATAAACTTTTCCACAGAGAGCTTGATCATTTCTCCCTCCCACAAGACATCAGATTGGTCCATTATATTAATGATACCATGTTTATTGGACCTAGTTAGCAAGAAGTAGCAACTGCCATAGACTTATGGGTAAGGCATTTGTGTATCAGAGGATGGGAGATAAATCCAACAAAAATGCAGGGGCCTTCCACCTCAGTGAAATTTCTAGGTGTCCAATGGTGTGGGGCATGTTGAGATATCCCTTCTAAGGTGAAGGATAAGTTGATGCATCTGGCCACTTCTATGTCTAAGAAAGGCTCAATGCTTAGTTGGTATCCTTGGATTTTGGCAACATATACATCATTTGGATGATACTCTGGCCCATTTACCAAGTGACCAGAAAAGCAGTTAGTTTGGAATGGGTACCTGAACAAGAGGAGGCTCTGTGACAGGTCCAGACTGCTGTACAAGCTGCTCTGCCACTTGGACCATGATCTAATGTTGCTGGACATGTCAGTGGCAGATAGTGACACTGTCTAGAGCCTTTGACTTCTTGGGGAGTTCCCTACAGTCAGCTGCCTGAGGAAGACAAAACTCAGGCCTGGTTTACAGGTGGTTCTGCCTGATGTGCAGGGACCACCAAAAAGTGGACAACTGCAGCACTGCCACCCCTCCCTGGGATGTCCCTGAAGGACAGTTGTGGGGAAATCCTCCCAGTGGGTGCAGCTTCAAGCAGAGCACCTGGTTGTTCATTTTTCTTGGAAGGAGAACTGGCCAGAGGTGCATTTGTATACTGACTCATGGGCTGTTGCTAATGGTTTGGCTAGATGATCAGGGACTTGGAAGGAGCGTGATTGGAAGATTGGTGACAAAGAGGTCTGGGGAAGAGGTATGTGGCAAAAAACATGAAGATATTTGTGTCCCATTTGAATGCTCATCAGAGGGTGACTTCAGCAGAGTAAGGTTTTAATAATCAAGTGGATAAAGATAATCCATTCTGTGGATAACAGTCAGCCTCTTTCCCCAGCAACTCCTGTTTTTGCCCAATGTGCTCATGAAAAAAGTGGTCATGGTGGTAGGGATGGAGGTTATGCATGGGCTCAGCAAAGTGGAATTCCACTCACCAATGCTGACCTGCTGATGCCCCATCTGCCTGCAGTAAAGACCCACACTCAGTCCCTGATATGACATCATTCTCCAAGGTCATCAGCAGGCTGTGTGATGGCAGGTTGATTACGTTAGACCACTTCCATCATGGAAGAGGTGGTGACTTGTTTTAACTGAATAGACACATCTTCTGGATATGAGTTTGCCTTCCCTGCACTCCATGCTTCTGCCAAAAGTGCCATTCATGGATTTCCGGCATGACAGGTGAGAATTCTGCCACTGAGCCACCATTGCACCACCCTGTAATGGCCTTTTTTTATTTTTTATTTTTTGCATGGGCAGGCACCAGGAAATGAATGTAATGGCCTTTTGAAAATGCAATTACAGTGCAAACTAGGTAGCAATACTTTGTAGGGCTGGGGCAATGTTCTCAGGAGGCTTTGTATATTCTGAATTAATGTCCAATCTATGATACTGTGTCTCCCATAGCCAGGGTTCACAAGTCCAGGAATCAAGGGCCAAAAATGTGAGTGGCACAACTCACTATTACTCCTAATGATCCGCTAGGAAACTTTCTGCTTCCTGTCCCTGCAACCTTGAGCTCTGCTGGTCTACAGGTTTTAGTTACAGAAGGAATAGTACTTCCTCTAGGAGAAACAACAATGATTCCGCTGAACTGAAATCTGAGGCTGCCACCTGGCCATTTTGAGCTACTCATTCCTCTGGATCAACACGCAAAGAAAGGGATTACTTTACTGGCTGGGGTGATTGATTTTGAGTGGCAAGGGGAAATAGGACTGCAACTGCACAATGGAGGTAAAGAAGAGTTTTCCTGGAGTATAGGCAATCCTCTAGGGCATCTCTTAGTACTACCATGCCCTGTGATTAAAGTCAATGGAAAACTGTAACAATCCAATCCAAGCATGACTATGAATGCCCCAGAAACTTCAGGAATGAAGGATTTGGGTCACCCCACCTGGCAAAGAACCACAGCCACCTGAAGTTGAGAGTAAAGAGAACATGGAATGGGTAGTAGAAGAAGGTAGTGATAAAAATGAACTATGACCATGCAACCTGTTATAGATATGAGGACAGTGACTGTATGAATATTTCCTCCCTGTTTTGAGTATGTGTGCATTTTTACATAAGCAAATATCTTGTTACCCTCTTATCATATGACATAGCTGTATTGTTTATGTTAAAGTATTTAAGTCACAGGATATGAAGCTTAAGAGTTAATGTTACCTAAGGACTTGCACCCTATTCTGGAGAGATTTAGTATGTTTCTGGTTGTAAATAGGACAGTTGAGTATTGTTAGGCAAACTATATGTGTGTTATTGTGTTATATTTGGAAATTAAGCATGTTTTCAATGTGATGTGTATAGCTGCCAAGTTGATAAGGGTGGAATGTGATGGTTAGGTTCTGTTGTCAAATTGACCAAGTGATTATACCCAGTTGTTTGGTCAGGTGAGCACTGTCCTGACCATAGCTGCAAGGATATTTCATGGCTTGTTGATAAACTGGAAGGCTGCTGTATTAAATTGACAGTTGATTGCATCTGTGGCTGATCACATCTGCCTTCAACAATGAGATAATCCAATCAGTTGAAGGCTTTTTTAAGGGCCAAGAGAGACTCTTTCACTGCTCTTCAGCTAGTGAGCCTCTCCTGTGAAGTTCATCCGCACCCTTCATTGGAACCGCCAGCTTCACAGCCTGCCGTATGGAGTTCTGGACTCTTCCATTCCCACTTTTGTGTGAGATACCTTTGTAAATCTCATATCTCTTCTGTTGGTTCTGTTTCTCTAGTGAACCCTGACAACTTCCCTTCCAAATAAATTTGGTTATTGGTTTTCCTATTTCTGCAAAGTACATTGTTGGGATTTTAATTGGTATTTAATTGAATCTAAAATAAATTTGGATAAAATTGACATATTAACTGTATGTAGTCTTTCAGCCTATGAATGTGATATGCCCTTCCATTTATTTAGGTCTTCCATGATTTCTTTTAGCAATTTCTTGTACTTTTCTGTGTATAGGTCTTTTGTATCCTTAGTTTAATTTATTTCTAAATATTTTATTCTTTTGATTACTGTTGTAAATGGAATTTGTTTCTTGATTTCCTCCTCATATTGCTCATTACTAGTATATAGAATCACTACTGATATTAGGGTGTTGATTTTGTACCCTGCCATTTTGCTGTACTCATATATTACCTCTAGTAGCTTTGCTGTAGGCTTTTCAGGATTTTCTACATGTAGTATCATGTCATCTGCAAACAATTAGAGTTTTACTTCTTCCTTTCTAATTTGGATGCCTTTTATTTCTTTTTCTTGCCTAATTGCTCTGGTTAGAACTTCCAGCATAATGTTGAATAACAGCGGTGACGGTGGGCATCCTTGTCTTGCTCTAGATCTTAGAGGAAAAGCTTTCAGCTTTTTCCTATTGAGGGTGATGTAATCTGTGGGTTTTTCATATATTCCCTTTCTCATGTTCAGGAAGTTCCCTTATATTCCTATCCTTCAAAATGTTTTCATCAAGAAAGGATATTGAATTTTGTCAAATGCCTTTTCTGCATCAATTGAGATGTTCATGTGGTTTTTCTGCCTTGATTTATTGATTTGGCATATTACATTAATTTAATTTCTTGTATTGAACCAGCCTTGAATAACTGGTATAAATCCTGCATGGTAGTGTTGTATAATTCTTTTACTGTGCTGCTGGGTTCAATTTGCAAGTATTTTGTTGAGGATTTTTGCATCTATATTCATTAATGAGGTAGGTCTGTAATTTTCTTTTCATGTCATATCTTTGTCTGACTATGGTTATTAGGACGATGTTGGCTTCATAAAATGAGTTAGGTGGCTTTCCCTCCTCATCAATGTTTTTGAAGAGTTTGAGCAGGATTGTTACTAAATCTTTCTTGAATGCTTGGTAGAATTCACATGTGAAGCCATCTGGTCCTGGACTTTTCTTTTTTGGAAACTTCTTGATGACTGATGCAATCTCTTTTTTTGTGATTGGTTTGCTGAGGTCATCTATTCTTTTTTTTTGTATGCTGTATGGCAGGGTCACATTTCATTATTTTTCCATGTGAGTATCCTGTGATTGCAGCACCATTTGTTGAATTTTTGTTTGCTTTGTTTGTTTTTTGAGAAATACATGGACCAGGAATCAAGCCCAGATCTCCTGCAGGGAAGTCAAGAATTCTACACTGAACTGCTCTTGCACCCTCCACCTATTTCTTCTTCAGTCAATATTGGTTTCCATGCCTTTCTAAGAAGTTGTACATTTCATCTATATTGTCTAGTTTATTTGCATATAGTTGTTCATAGTATCCTCTCATTACTTCCTTTATTTCTGTGGGATCAGTAATTTTGTCCCTTCTTCCATTTCTGATTGTATTTATATGCATTTTTTTTGTCAGTCTAGCTAAGGATCCATCAATTTTTTTTCTCAAAGAGCCATGTTTTTTTCTGGTTTTGTTGATTTTCTCTATTGTTTTCACATTCTCAATCTCATTTGTTTCTGCTCTCATCTTTGTTATTTCTTTCTTTTTGTTTGCTTAGGGGTTAGTTTGCTGAACTTTCTCTAGTTCTTCCAAGTGAACAGTTAATTCCTCAATTTTTGCTCTTTCTTCTTTTTTAGTATAGCCATTTAAGGCAATACATTTCCTTATCAGCAACACCTTGCTGCATCCCATAAAGTTTTATATTTGTTTTGTTTTCATTTTCATTTGCCTTAAGTTATTTACTGATTTCACTTGTAATTTCTTCCTTCACCCACTGGTTGTTTAAGAGTGTGTTGTTTAGCCTCCATATATTCTGGCTCTCTCCCTGTTTTGATTTCCAACTTCTTTCCATTGTGATCCAAGAAAGTGTTCTATACAATTTCAGTCTTTTTAAATTTATTGAGACTTGCATTCTGACTCAGCATATGGTCTATTCCTGGGAAAGATCCATGATTACTTTAGAAAAATGTGTATCCTGCTTTTGTGGGGTGTGATGTTCTGTAAAGTCTAGTTCATGTATTGTGTTATTGCAAATCTCTGTTACCTTATTGTTCTTCTGTCTAGATGTTCTATCCATTGATGAGGCAGAGGAATTGTATTCTACTATTATGGCAGAGGTGTCTACTTCTCCCTTCAGTGTTTGCCTCATGTATTTTGGAGCACTTTGGCTTGGTACATAAATATTTATGATTATTATGTCTTCTTGTTGAATTGTTCCTTTTATTAATGCACAGTGTCCTTCTGTCTCTTTTAATTGTTTTACTTTTGAAGTCTAATTTATCAAATATTAATATAGTGACCCTGCTCTTTTCTGATTGCTCTTTGCGTGGACTGTCTTTTCCCAATCTTTCACTTTCAACCTATTTTTGTCCTTGGGTCTAAAGTGAGCCTCTTGTAGACAGCATATATATGGACACTGTTTTTCAATCCATTCTGCTAAGTCTATGTGTTTTGACTGGGGAGTTTAGTTTATTAACGTTTAATGTTATTATTGTAAAGGCAGTTCTTTCTTCTACCATTTTGTTTTTTGAACTTTATATGTCATATCTGTTTTTTCTCTCTTTTTACCTTTATAATAGTCTTCATTTCTACAGTCTTCTCCATTCCTCTTTGTCCTGTCTTTTTCTATCTGCCTATAGTGCTCCCTTTAGTATTTCTGGCAGAGTTGGTCTATTAGTCACAAAGTCTTACAGTAACAGTTTGTCTGAAAATATTTTAATCCTTTTAATCTCTTGTTTTTGATGGACAGTTTTGCTCAGTATAGAATTCTTGGTTGGCAGTTTTTCTCTTTCAGAATCTTTAATATATCATACCACTACCTTTTTACCTTCATGGCTTCTGCTGAGAAATCTGCATGCATTTCCATTCTCTGTGATGGATTGCTTTTGTCTTGCTGCTTTCAAAATCGTCTCTTTGATTTGACATTTGGCAATCTGCATAAAGTGATGTGGTGGCTTTCATTTCAGCAGACTCTCCTGCCAAGATTTTGGTTGAGACAGAGGCTGCAATAGTAAGCAGCCTTGAATGCTTCTGTTTTCCAGTCCCTGGGGCTTGAATTCCTTGAAGGAGGGCCTCCATTTGAGGGCCCTACCACACTTTCCTTGGAGAAGATACACCCGTTAGAGAATTAACCCCTTTCACCTAATTAGTTACTTGGTCTCTCAGACATGCTATAGCTATACCCTTAATTGGGGCAGTGCTGGAGCCTGAGTGTGCTTTCAGTTCTATCTAATGAGCTGGTAGGAAGCTAAAAAACTGCTTTTCAGATCTGGATTTGTTTTTCCAGGGTTTGCCAATCAAGAACTTGAGTTGGTATGTGACTCTATGCATCCCTAGGCTCTATATGTCCCTTTCTCTTGAGGTCCATCACTTTTCCAGTATTCTGTGCTGCCCAACTCAAAAAGCTTCTGGTTGTTGTTGTTGTTGTTGTTGTTTCCATCACCTACCCCTCTTCACTGGGGTGAAAATTCCTGGTTCCTTTACTGCTTACTTCAGGTTATCTGAGCCTGTTTTCAGTAGTCAGAATTCATTAATTAATTCTGCAGTTGGAGCTTGGTTGAGCTAAGCCCTTGGTTGAGCTAAGCCCCAGTAAAGTCTGTTTCTTTTTCCCCTCAGAGCACCAGCTTGCTGGGCCTGTGAAGGAGGGGTGCCAGCCTCTGTGGTTTGGGGGACTTATGGTTCTGTATGGGATCTCAATCATTCCATTGGTCAAGGCTGATATACATTGCTTGTCTGGTCACTGATGTCCCCCCAGCAGTTCTGTACAGTTCCTGGCTATTTATTAGCTGCAGTGGAGGATGAACTAAATTCCACTCTCATTATGCCACCATCTTGCCCTGCCTGATCTTCACACTTTTACATGGCCTTTTCCTTGATTTAATACCCACCCTATTTCTGCAAGCCTTAGCTGTTTTCAAGAGCATTGGGAAAGATAATTTTTCCATTTCCAAGTATAGATATCTTTTGCTTTTAATTAAGGGTATGTTTTCTAATAATGTAGTGACAGTTTTTTGATGATAATCCTTTTGTGTATCTCTTCTTTACAAAGAAGGGAACATGACTTAAAAAGGGTGGGGAGGATCTAAAACAATTCTTTCTGGAGGCCACGCTGGGAACTACAAATACCTTTCAACTCTTTTCAAAATACTTTTCATACAAAACAACATTCTCTGCAAAAAGGGAAATGCAAATCACCAAATTTATATGGAAATGGAAGAGATTCTGAATAGCTCAAGCCTTCTTGAAAAAAGCATAATGAAATTGGAGGACTCATACATCCCCATCTTAAAATTTATTGCAAAATCAAAGTAATCAAAACATCATGGAACTTGTGTAGGGATAGAGCAATGGAATATAATTGAGAGTTCAGCAACCAGCCTCAAATTTATGGTCAACTGATTTTTGACAATGGGGCATAGACCACTCAATGGGAAAGAATAGTGTCATCAACAAAATGTTTTGGGAAAACTGGATCTCCATTTGCAGAAGAATGAAGGTGGATCCCTACCTCACACCATATAAAAAATGAACTCATAATGAATCAAAGATCTAAATGTAAGAGCTGGAACTATAAAACCCATATAAGAAAACATAGGAATGCATCTTCCTGTGCATGTGTTAAGCAATGGTTTCTTAGGTTTTTTACTCAAAGCACAAGCAACAAAAGAAACAATAGGTCAACAGGCCCTCATCAGAATTAACATTTTTGCATCAAAGAACTTTATCATGAAAGTAAAGTGACAACCTATACAATGGAAGAAAATATTTGGAAAACACATATATAATAAGGGTTTAAAACTGAGAATATATAAATAATTCCTTCAACTCAATTAGAACATAGACAATAGACTTGAATAGTCACTCTCCAGAGAAGCTAGACATATTGCCAAAAAGCACATGAAAAGATGCTCCACATCATTAACCATCAGGGAAATGCAAACAAAACCACAATGAGTTAACATTTCATACCCACTAGAATGACTCCTATTAAACAGAAAACTACAGGTGATGGACAGGATATGGAAATAGGAACACTTATTGCTGGTGGCAATATAAAAGTCTGGCAGTTCCTCAGAAAGTTACTATAGAATTTCCACTTCTAGGTATATATTCCAAAGAGTGGAAAGCAGGGACTCAAATATATATTTGCACAGTGACATTCATAGCAGCATCATTCACAATTGCCAAAAGAGGAAAGCAGCACAAGAGTCCATCAACCAATGAATGGTTAAACAAAATGTGGTCTATCCATGCAATAGAATATTATTCAGCTGTAAAAAGGAATGAAGTCCTGATACACGCAACAACATGGCTGGACCTTGAAGGCATCATATTGAATGAAATAGGCCAGGCACAAAATGACAACTATTGTATGATTTCACTGATATGAAATAATGTGTATAAGCAAACTGATAGAGTCAGAACATAGCATATAGATTAGTAGAGAGCAGTGTGGGGGAAGGGATAGGAAGTTAAGGGTCAAAAGGTACAGAGTTTCTGTTTGGGAAATGTCGGGTAACGGATGGTGGTGATGGTGGCAGAACATTGTGAACGTAATTAACACCACTGAATTACGTATTTGAATGTGGTTAAAACAGGACCCCTGTTCCCACCTGCTATTATCCTCCACCTTACCCCCCAACACTGCTATTCTATGCTTTCGTTATTAGAAGTTAAGCACTGAAGTTTGCCCTTCCTTTTGTTTCTCTTCTTTATAATAATACCAGCTCATGGAGTTTCAATAAGGACTAAATGAGATAAGGAGGTAAGCACTTCTTAGTTCAAGGTCTCCAATTGGATTAGTTCACCAGAAAATGCAAGGCTAACCGAAGAAAGTAAGCACATCACATGGGACTGAACTTCTAATGGAATGAAAACCATGTCTCCTGTTTAGTCAGTGGCATGCACCATGCACCTTTGGTTGCAGCCTCATCCACAGCCTGGTCACTACAAAGATAGCACCAGCATTTATTTATGCATTTACTCAGGGCAGGGGCCAGGGTGCAGCAGGAGAGTCACCTAGGATGCGAAATCTAAGGAGACACATGCAGGTCGTATAAGGGCACTCCCTGGTGATTACCCACTTGCTTTACTACTAGATGAAGGGCTTTTTCTAAAACTACAGCAATGATTTTAAACCAGTTTTATTGAGGAATTATATGTTTATGTTTTATTAAGATATAATTGATATACGATAAGGTGTACAATTTTATACATTTTGACAGATTAATAAGGCTATGAAATCATTACCACAATGAAGATAATGAGCATAACTCTCCAAAATTTCCTTGTGCCCCTTTACAATCCCTCACTCGCACCCCTGCAAATCACCCATGCTACATTCCACTGATTTGTTGTCACTATAGAGCAGTTTGCAATTCCTAGAGTTTTACATAAATGGAATATACACTATAAATTGCTTTTGTCTGGCTTCTTTAACCCAGTATAATTAGTTTGGTATTCAGCAGTTCATTCATTTTTATTGCTGAGCTATGTACCATATGGATATATCTTGGCTTGTCCATGCGTCTGTTGATAGATATTTGCTTTTAGTTGTAAGCAATTAGAAATAAAGCTGAAGTTTGAGTACAGGCACTGTTGACTCTAAAACCTTTGGGTGACTCTTTCCTTGGCCTCAGGTAGTATTCTCACACCCATGCATTGATCAGGACACAGCTGAATACTTGAGAGGGACCCTGTAAATGTCTCTAGACTTTTTCCTGTGTAGCTCTTGTCTTTCTGATACTCTGTCCTGCAAACTGTAACCATCTTGGTCTACTGAACTCTCAGTTCCATCTAGTCAGTTCACGGATCTGCCAGGCTTCCCATTGCTTGGTCTTCCTCACCTGTGGCTGTAGAGTCTCTCCGGACAGTAAGCTCTGACTATCCTGTGGCTCACCACCTTTCAAGGACGACTGTTCTTCATTGCCTGACACCCAGTGCAATGAAAATCACTGTGTGATTTATTTCACCTATGTTTTGGCTGTTTCAATTAGGAGATTAAATCTGATCTCTCTTATTCCATCTTGGCTGGAAGAGAGAGCCCAACAAACCATTTTTAATCTGGAGAAGGGGATGATGGACAGTGGGAAAAGATATGAGCTTTCGAAACTCACTCAGAAACAGAAGAGAGCCCCTTTTCTTTGCTTCATCAAAATATATAATTTCCTCAAATATGTATCAGCTTCCACTGGAGAATTTTTGACACAAACTCGCTTTGTACAAACATCTAAGATGACTGTAATATTTCCAGAAGAGCATAGATTTTAGCAAAGGTGAAGTAGAAAGATACCATGGTCTACATTTTCTTTATGAGTGTAACTCTAATCTGCTTTGCTCTGTTGACTGATTGCAATGTACCCAAGTGTGAACACTGTAGATTGAAGTAATATCCAACTCTCCTGCTGCATTCACTATAACTCTGAAGAGTTGCCCTTATATTCAGTAGAATTTATAGTTATAATTGTTTTGCTATAGATTGTCCTCCAGCTTTTGACTGGATTTTCTGAAACTAAAATTGCACTACTGAATTAATTGCCAGTTTTTGTCCTGTTCAGCTATGTCCTATAGCCACAAAGCCTTCACTGTGTTTAAGCCATGTCTGAAAGCAGCTGTTATGGGTAGACAGCATCAGGCCAGAATGTTGTGAGTGCATGTCATGGGGAATGCAGCTTCTATCACCAATATGACTCATGATTTGCATTGGTTTACACCCTACAGTGTTTGGGTTCTTATCACACTATAAGAGTAAGTTGCTTTGCTTCAGAGCTCTCTCAATGCTGCTTCCTGCATGCATTGGGAATGCTCTGATGGCTCAGATGAAAATTCTGTGAGGATTCCAAGTTATGTAACACATGCACCTACCTTTAAGTTCCTTATTCAAGTTGTAAAGATTTTTTAAAAAGTCTAATCCCATAATGTGAGCCTGACTGATAAATCCTCGTGGATTTCTGAAGATTAAAGGTTTTTCTTTGTGATATGGGATCAGCAGATTCTTCTGATCTTGCATTTAAGCAGACTCTGAAAGAATAATCAGGACAGATATATATTGGTGGGAATGAGAATGAAAAGGGATGCTGTTTGAGCAAATTCATGCCATGTAGGGAAAAGTGGGTGAGCACATGGTTAGCTGGAAAGGGAGGTTAATAAATTGGGGCCTAGTATGATGTCACTAAATGCTAGGGTGAAGGTGTAGATTTTATTTCTGTAAACCAGTGGCTCTCAAAGTGTACTCTCTGGTCCAACTTGGAAAACTCATTATCTGGAAACTAGAAATGCAGATGTTTAGGCCCACCCAAGATCTTAACATTTTAAATTCTAAGGGTGGGTCTCAGCAATCTGTGCTGAGATAAGCACTCTGAGATTCTGATGCAGACTAAAGTTTGAAATCACTGTGTAGGCTAGTGGTTCTCAGCGCTGGCTTTTTGTTTGTTTGTTTCATTCCTAAATATTCTGACCATGTAAATCTGAGGCGAGGCTTTTGTCATCCATTTTAAAGCTTCTCGGGTGTTTCAGATGATCTGAATTTTGAGACCCACAAGTTAAGACACATTTCCTTTATGAATATAACTCTAATCTGCTTTGCTCTGCCAACTGATTGCAGTGTACCCAAGTGTGAGCACTGTAGGTTGAAGTAATATCCGACTCTCCTACTGCATTCAATGTAACTCTGAAGAGTTGCCCTTATATTCAGTAGAATTTCCAGATATAATTGTTTTATTATTTATTATAATAAATTAAATTACTAATAAATTACAAAATATATTATAATAAATTATTTATTTATTATAAATTGTCCTCCAGCGTTTGATTGGGTTTTCTGAACTAATATTGCTCTACTGAATTAATTGCTAGTAAGCTATTGAAGACTGGAACAGCAGTTGCTGGGGGTTGAACTATGCTCCAACCCCAGTCCTGTGGGTGAGAACCCATGGTAAATAGGATCGCTTTAAAATGTTACTTCAGGAAAGTTGGGCCTAATTGAATCGTGAGGGGCTTTAGTCTGGACAACTGGAGTCCTTTATAAGCAGAATTAAATTTAGACTGAGAATCCACAGGGAGCAGCCAGAAGCTGAAGTCAATGGAACCCAGAAGAGAAAGGAGACACTGCCATATACATTGTCATATGATGGAAAAGACAAAGAACCCCAAGGATTGCCGGCCAGTCAGAAGTTCCTGATCACCAGACAGAAGCAAACCTTTTATCCTCCGAAACCAGGAGCCAATAAAGTCCTGTCGTTAAGCCAACCCTTTTTATGGCATTTGTTTTGGCAGCTGAGAAACCAATGCAGTAATTAATGAGGACTGCACTGTAAAAAGAGGTCTTTAAGTCTGTGGACTGAGACTGCACATGGATGGATTGAAGGTGGAGAGACTGAAGACACAATAACAGGGAAGGAGAGGTCAAGGAAATAGCACATAGGAAGAATGTCAAAAAAGGTAAACTGAGAAATGGAGCAGTCTCAGGTGCAAAAAGCCTTAAGTCTGTGGACTGAAACTGCACATGGATGGATTGAAGGTGGAGAGACTGAAGACACAATAACAGGGAAGGAGAGGTCAAGGAAATAGCACATAGGAAGAATGTCAAAAAAGGTAAACTGAGAAATGGAGCAGTCTCAGGTGCAAAAAGTCTAAAAGGAAGCCATGATTGTGAATGGATAAAATGGGGTTTATAATGCAGGGTATTGTGTAGATGTTTGAAAAATAAACATTAACAAACCAAAGACTGAGGAAGTTGAGCATTCTATCCTGGCCATTGATAGTTTTCCTATTTCTTCTCTTCTTCCAAATATACTAGTTCCTCATAATTTTCTCAATTCTTTTTTTATAGTTCTTTAAATTCCCTAGGTTGCTTAAAATTTTTTTGATGGGGGCAGCTGCTGTGGCTCAGCAGGCAGAGCTCCGACCTGCCGTGCTGGAGGTCTGGAGTTCGATCCCTGGTGCCTCCTGCCCATATGCAAATTAAAAAAAAAAAATTTTTTTTGATGGAACCAGTGTTTTTTGCTATCTTTAAAACTATTGATACCTACTACTTTATAGGGAATATGAGAAATTTAGACATAAACTTATAATTGTGCATGAGCGTGTAGTAAGTTTTTTTTGTTGTGATGCATGAAAGCATGATGAAGTAATTAGTTTTTAAAGAAATATTGTGAATAATATTAAATACTTTGAAGATCTTTTACTTCCTGGTACAAGCTTGCAACATACTTTCTAAAGATTCTTTATCATGGTTTCTTTGCACTCCTTTCTTTTGATCCCTGCTGGGTTGGCAGTTGGTGGTAATGAATGCAGTCTATCTCTTTCCAGGATGAAAGGTTGTGAGCAGTAGCAGAGGTCTTAGAACAGGATGCTATATATAATGAGCCATAAGTTATAAATGGAGAAAATCCCAAGGAATACTACAAAAGAAGTTTCTCATGTAGTAAGTAAGCTTACCAATGTTCAGGATACAAGGTCAGTATATATAAAGTAACTGCATTCCTATATATTTGTTGTGAACTCTAGAGACTCCAAATTCCTTTACATGTAAAATTCACAATATTTTTACAAAATGATATACTTAGGTATAAATCTAATACAGATATGCAGGATTGTTTGCTAAAAATTGCAAAACATTGATGAGGAAATGAAGGAAGATCTAAATAAGTAGCAATATACATGGTGTGCATGGGTTGGAAATCAAGTTAGTTTAATGTCAAATCTCTCCAAACTTACCTATAAATTTAACACAATTACAAAAAAAGCAGTTTTTTTGTAGATATCAAGAAGTTGTTTCTAAAATTTTTGTGGAAGGGTAAGGGAATTATAATAGTTAAAACAGTTCTGAAACAAACAAGTTGGAGGATTCACGCTGCTTGATATTAAGACTTACCATAAAGCTAGGCAATCAAGAGATCAGTATTGGTTAAAGTGTAGCAATGAAATCAATGGAACAAAATAGAGAATCCAGAAATAAACTCACATGTCAGTTGATGTTTTATAAAGATGCAACGAGGATTCAATGATGAGGCAACAGTCATTTTAGCAAACGGTGCTGAAAAATTTGGACATCTATATGCAAAAAAATGAGTTTCAACTTTTACTTGACACCTTATGCAAATATTTAGTCAAAATGCAGACTATGCCTACATTTAAAATGCAAAATTGTGAAATTTTGTGAAACCTTTAGAAAAAAGATTAGGCAAAGGATTCTTAGTAGTGACATCAAAAGTGGCATTCATTAAAGAAAAATTTTTGAAAAATTGGACTTCACCAAAATTTTTAAAATTTGCACTCCACCTAAAGACACTCTTAAGGTAATTAAAAAACCACAGACTGGAAGAAAGTATTTTCTAGTCACATATCCTACAAAGAATGTATATCTACAATGTATAAAGACCTTTCGAAACTCAAGAAGAGGAAAAGAATTAACCTAATAAAAAAAAATGGACCAAAATATTTGATTACTTTACTAAAGAAGATATATATGGCTAGCAAAAACTATGCTGAAAATAATAAGCATATTATTATTTGAAAATAAGCATACAGAAAATATGCTTAGCATCATTATTCATTAGAGAAACGCAAATTAAAACTACAGTGAAATGAAACTACATACCTATTAGAATGGCTAAAATAATAGGTATGTAAGAAGTAGGAAGACATGTCACAGCCACTCTGGAAAAATAGTTTGGCAGTTTCCTATGAAGTTGAACATAATAGTTACCAAAACATAGCAGTCTGACTCCTCATTGTTCACTCTAGAGAAACGAACCATTAATTCCTGCATTAAACTTGGAGTTTAATATTTCCAGCAGCATTATTCATAATCACCAAAAATAAGAATCAACTCAAAATGTCCAACAGGTGAATGAATATGCAAGCCATGATAATTACATATAAATGAAATGTTACCCGGTAATATGGTTGACTCTAAAATGCATTATTCTAAGTAAAAGATGCTAGAGTCGAAACATTATATATTATGTGATTCCATTGATGACATCTGGAGAAAGCAAAATTATAGGGAAACATACAGATTAGTGACTGCTAGGGGTTAAAGGTGGAGGGAATGTTTGACTACAAAGCTGCAGTACAAGGGAATATTTGGAGGTAAGAGAGCCTGTACTGTTTTCTGATTGTGTCTTTATTGTGATGTTTACAGGACTCTATGCACTTGTCAATATGCACAAAAATGTACACCCAAAAATCTGTGACTTCTACTCTGCAAAAATTTAGAAATAAAGTTTAAAAAGTAAGAGCACCATGACTATATTTCCATTATAAAAGTCTAATGTGTGTTGTTGTTTTTTTTTTAACTTTTGGTCTCTTATAATGAGACAAACCAGTTAGCCTCCCACTTCTTTCTATAAGCCCATCACTAGCAATCTTAATTTTCTTCCATCTCATATAGGACATTTTAGCCTCAGGACTCCAGCCAGTCCTTCCTCGACTGCTGGGACCCACTGCATTTGCACATCCTCAAAGCCTGCCAGCCACCTGCCCATTCTTACCCTTTTGCTTAAGTGGTCGGTGGGGGTGGGGGGTTTGGGGAGGAAAGGTGGATGTTGCTGCATATTGAAAGAAAAGCTGAATTGTATTCAAGCGACTTTTTGAGTGTATCTTGAAGACTGCTAAATTCTTCTTATAAAAATGTGTTTAAAGCTTACTATGGAGTGGGGGGCAAGGGTCATTCAGTGGTAGAATTCTCGCCTTCCATGCCGGAGACCCGGGTTTGATACCCAGTCCATGCACTTCCCCAAAAACAAGCAAACAAGCAAAACAAACAAACAAAAATTCAACAAATGGTGCTGCAATAACAGGATACGCACATGGAAAAATAATGAAATGTAACCACCCCATACAGCATACAAAAAAAAAAGAAAAAAAAACGTTACTGTAGATTATTCTACCAAGATTAAGCACATGCTTTAGTAGACTCTGCATTGCTTAGAGTGCTGAGTAACATATAGCGTGAAGAACAGCCCCACCTGCAATGAGTTACTCTTCTAATTAATGAGTGGAGGGGACAGGAGGAAATGGGGTGGGTGTCTTAGAGGTAGAGTTCGTTATATAGCTCTGCACTCATTGGAGAGAAGATCTGGGTTTCCTCTTTGGGAGAAAGCTTAGAAGCAAACCAGGGGAAGCATCACACCCCACACTCATTTTAGGGTGGATGTGGAGGATCATGGGTCTATCTGTGTTAGAATACTTCTCTCATTTTAATTATTGTGAAATTTTCAGTAGTCTGAGCTTATTCCGCAGTAAAAATGTGAGTCTTCTCAATTTTTTTCTTAGTTCTTGCAACATGTTTTTCAAATGTGTTTATGTGAGGAGGTGAATGGGAAGAGATTTTTCCATTTCTTACAAAAATGTTAATTCAATGAATTTGCTTTGATCTATTTGAAATTTAAAAATGGGATTTACCAATGTCATATAAATTTTTTTTGCAAAAGAAGTTATAGGTAAAGGTGAAATAATCATAAATTGTAATGAATGCAGAAATAAGGGCATTAATCTCTTGAAAACAACTATTAGCTATGCTTGGAGACTTTTGCTTAGTGGGAAGGCTTTAATTAAAATAGAGTGATCTGTCATTGATGTCAGTTGGAAATGAAAGTAAAGCGGAAGCCAATTTATCTCTTTCCTTGAAGAAATATTATTAACATGACCAGCAGTAACGTAAATTACTCCCCATTTTTCCATTAGATTTCCTTATGTTAGCAGTCATTATTTGGGAAAAAAATAAAACCTTCTGTTTAGAGAATATCCCAATTAGAGTAAGAGCTTTCCATCAAATAAGTAATAAAACCATGACAACAATTTATCATCAAGTCAAACAGACAAAAATGTCATTATAACAATTTAAAATAATAAACTATGATTTAAATCTATAAATTTGCAAAAATGTATACTGGACAAGTTATAAAAGACCTATGCATTCTGTAAAATATACGTATAATTTAGCTGTCATAGAATTGGCAAGCTACTATATACTAATTATAATAATTAGAAATGAAATTTTAATATTGTTTTGTTTTTAAGAATTTGTATATCATGGTTTCTTTCAAATTTAGGGAAATAAAGATATAAATTTTGATGATGGACATAAATCACATTTATGAGTAATTACAATAAATGTGTACAAACTCTCCAGATATTTCCTATTGACTTTTTTCCCCCTACTGACTGTTTAAAGAGAGCT
Organism: Myrmecophaga tridactyla; assembly: GCA_004026745.1. Taxonomy (NCBI): domain Eukaryota; kingdom Metazoa; phylum Chordata; class Mammalia; order Pilosa; family Myrmecophagidae; genus Myrmecophaga; species Myrmecophaga tridactyla. The sequence continues at coordinate 95,383 of PVIY010000993.1, forward strand.
GCAACCTGTTTTCAAGATATATGCCTTAAACAATAAGCAACCAGAAAGATTGAAAGTGAAAGGAAAGGAAAGCTTTTGTGTTTTTTTGTTTTGTTTATTTACCAGGTAAGGAAAACTTTAGAAAAAAATTCAGAGAGCATTTATCGGCTTAATATTTTGAAATGTAATTGCAGACTTGCAAAGAGAACCATGAGTTCAGCTTTGCCCCTTTCTCCTCTGCGGTCACTTGCCTGCTCTTCAGCAGAGCTCATTGGAAATGACTCCGTGGTTTAAGGTGCTGCCATGAGGAGTTCCACCCCCAATGTTGAGCACGTGTCAGCTGAGTTTAATACATCCTAGTTTTGAACCACGGTAAGAGACCATGGTTGTTTATTTATTGGTATGTTAATCAAAAGAACTGTAAACGTCTTTGCTTGTTTGTTTTTGTTTTGTTGGACAAAGACCTCCATGGTCCTTTCCCAAAGGAGCACCCGCCACCCTCGGGTGGTCGTGACAGATGCAGCCCACCCCGCTCTGAAACACTCCTACCCCCAGCCCCTGCTCTGCTGGAGGGACAATAAAGTGTGAGAAAACCTTTCCTTTCAAAACAACATGTTTTGGGGATTGGATGAACAATTTAGCTGTATGGTGTTTCATAAAATGCCGTCTGCCAGATGATCTACATTTCATTAATGAGGTATTAATTTATACAAAATATAATTATATAGTGTAACTATAACCTGAAAAGAGGCATCATTCATGGGCTGGCTTTCCTTTATTTCATTTTCAGTTCAGACCGCCTTTCGTGAAGACTGCAAATCTGAGCATCAACAAATATGTAATGTCTGGGTTCCTAGCAACGCGTTCAATGCCATGATGCCGAAACTCGGTCACATCCTGGGAGAAAGGGAACACAGAACCGCCAGCTGCCTTGACCCAGAAACCCACTATGGGAATCTGAAATTATACCCCCTCCCTTAGCCACACATAAGAACACCAGCACTGCAAGACAGGGTTAAAAATGCATTAATTCCCACCTGCTTGGGTTGAACTCGAACACCCACAGGAAGTCAATGACAATTTAAGCAAATGAATTTCAACTTTTTTTCCTGCAATTTCTCATACTTTTTCATTTCCTTTGAACTAGTGGAATACGTAGTTTAATCTATAACATCTCCATTAAAAAGTATTTAAAAAGCAACTAGTTTTGCCTTAAATATATTTTTTCAGCTGGGGATAAATACCATAGGTACCCACGTGTAGGCTGAATTTGGATATTTTCTTTTTTTGATATTAAGTAAATTATAATGGAATGCATACATTTATGCTTGCTTACATTTATTTCAGAACACAAAAAGGAATTGGCCGAATAATTTTTCGAATTAAAATTATGTTGAAATAAATGGGTGTAGAAGTTCAACAGAAGAAGATATGATTTGATAATCATGTAGATTATATATACAATAGAAATTGATTATTGTAATTTAAAAACAGAAATGATCCTATCATCTAAAAATATATGTGTATTTTGGACAAACCAGTCTTTTATTTTACTCACAATACCTTGATCCTTATTGTTTTCTCATTCTGGAGCTGCCAAGAAAAGGTACAGGGTCACTCTACTGCCCCGTAATATTGGAAGGCAAAAACTATATTTCTAACTTAATTCTCAGCCTTATTAAGAAATCAAAGTCTACTCTAATGCAGGAATCATAGAGGAGTGTTTAGGGGAGAGAAAGAAACACATGATCCATTGAGTCAAAGAATGTATTGATTATACATTGATGGAAAAAATAGACAGATGGAAAATGGAAAATTGTGTTTCAGTTTCCTAGTAAAAACAAAAGAAACTGAATTTTCTATCTATATATGTATCCAAAGGGGACAAGAGAGAGGGTTTGAGGAAGGCACTAACATGACTGAAGGAAATAGGATGGAGTTCATTAAAATTAGAATTTAGACCTGTTGACCCCATTAATGATTTTCTCCCAAATTCATTGAGACTGGATATTGGAAATCCCTCCTTTTATATTGTTTTTAAGGTAGATGTCTCTAAATTTCCATTTTATTTCTGTTCTTGTTCTCCCTGTCAACAGAAGGGATAACGTGTTGTTTTACTTAATGGTCCAGCTGGTTTGGACAGTAGCACTACTTTCATAATCCTGCATCAGAGGAAAAACTTAATGAATGAAGGTATTTTTTATGATTTATTTATATCTAGATGGACATACATCTTTCAAAAAGTTATTTTGAAATTTCATCATTACATGGATCACTGTAGTTGCATAACTGAAAGAATGGAAAATGCCAACAACCAGAACTAATGTTGATTTATATGGCACACTGGCCAGAGGGAGTTTCTAAGAGCAAAGATAAATTTAGTGGTGTTTGGGTGAATATACTTCTGGAGCAGTTTCTCTGGAGAACCTGTGACAAAAGCTATGTCAATTTTAGAAAAGCAGGGGGCCAAAGAGAGAAAGGGAAAGGCTTTGGTATTCTTGTTACTAGGGATGAGGCAGGATAGAATAAGGCATCAAGGCCGTGGTCCCTGCTCTTCTATTCGACTTCAAAAGAGTTGATCCAAAGCTGCAAGCTTCAGCTGCAAACTTCACAGAACAAAAATTTTCCTTAAAGCCCTGAAACCTCCCCAAGCCACAGAAGCTTGTAAAATTCTGGGCCCAAAGCAAAGTCTTAGTTAATAACAGAAACCAGGGATTGTAAACATTGTTAAACATCTGCCTAAAGACAAAATTTGAATACCTGATGAACTGGCCACAAATCTCAATAGTTATCACTACCTGAAACAATGAAACCCCATAAGCACCTGATTAATACACGTAACCATGTACGCCCCTAGTGTTCAAAGGTCACTATAAAGAACCTGCACAAAGAAAATACCTGGTGGTCAAAGGTTACTATGAAAACCTGCCACCAACAAGACTTCCTATAAAGCCAGCTAAATCCAACCTGCTTAGTGCATGTCTCTCCCTTGGGCGTGTCCACGTTAACCTCTTTCACCTGTACTCTCGCTCTCTTTAAAAAACTTTGCTAAACTTATTCTTACTAGCCCTTTCTTCTCTAAATTCTTTTGTGATCAGAAATAACGAATGTGGGTTGGGGCTCAGCTGGTTCCATGGCCAGCTGGGCACTGGTTGCGGGGAGACTCCTCAGCAGTCCTCTAGAGTCGAATCCACCAATCAGTGTGGGTCAAAGTGGACATATGAACACATGTCAGTGGTGTAAATGCCTGTGTACCCCAATCTGCAGCTATACTGTCTACACAAATACCGCAAATGCTAAGGACAAATCAGTAGACTCTCAACATACGGGCATAGCTCTAAATGTTTGTGCCACCCAAATGGGCCTTCTCCTGTCCCTGTAGGAGGGTACAGGGAGGAAAGGTGGTGAAGCACTGAAGATGCAAAGCACCTACTCTGCTTCCCCTCTGCTCCCTCTTGAGTTCCACTGGCAAAATCCTACAAATACTTAAAATTTGGCGGAAAAGTCACCTCCTCTTCCATGATGCTGATTATCTTTGTGAATCTGGAGCCTAGAAAAGTGTTGAAAGGACTAGAAAAGTGTTTTAATGGAGCACATCATTAAATGATTAGAATATAATGGCCTCTAATGAAAGTCAATAGTGTAGATTGAGTTGAAATACTGGCTTAGAACATGGCAAGTGCATCCAGTTATATCTGAGCCACTCTGACAATGCATTCAGTCTTGAGGGGTGAGAGGTATTTGTAAAAGCATGAATACAATTTTAGGATTCATGAAAACATGTTGCTTTGTACTACTTTTTCTTGAGAAAAAATAAAACCTCATATGACCTTCTATGCTTTACTTCACTCTTATAGTAAGGCATTAATTACCAGCTAATAACTGATAGTGAAGACGTATAAATCAAAGACAAAGAAATTCCTTTAAAACATGACTTCCATTAAAATGGCCGTGTATCAGATCACTGAAATGCTGAGATTTACAGTAATGTATTCACTGTGGCAGTTCTTTATACGCATATATAATTTGACTAATTTTAGTAAGTATGACTTTATTTATAAAATTGCTAGATTCATTATTTAAAACCTAAGCAATAGATTCAATGACAAAGAAGAAAAGAAATAATCAACACGAGTCCCACGATATAGAAATAGCTGTCTTTAATACCTAAATATCTCTTTGTGCATGTTTACAGGCTGAGGAGTAAACAAAGAGTTTCAATACTTGGAGAATAATTAAATTTTATTTTACTTGAATTTAAGGGAATTGAAAGTAAGCAAAATGAAAATTAAGGTATTAATGAACTTCAGATCATATATTATTGTTCTAGTTTGCTAGCTGCCGGTATGCAATATACCAGAAACGGAATGGCTTTTAACAAGGGGAATTCGATAATTTGCTAGTTTACAGTTGTAAGGCCGAGAAAATGTCCCAATTAAAGCAAGTCTATAGAAATGTCCAATCAAAGACATCCGGGGAAAGATACCTTGGTTCAAGAAGGCTGATGAAGTTCAGGGTTTCTCTCTCAAATGAGAAGGCACATGGCGAACACAGGGCTTCTCTCTCAGTTGGAAGGGCACATGGCAAACACAGCGTCATCTGCTAGCTTACTCTCCTGGCTTCCTGTTTCATGAAGCTCCCCAGGAGGCGTTTTCCTTCTTCATCTCCAAAGGTTGCTGGCTCGTGGACTCTCTGCATCTCATGGCTACATCGTTCTGCTCTCTCTGAATCTCTCTCTCCAAAATGTTTTCTCTTTTATAGGATTTCAGAAACTAATCAAGACCCACTCAAATGGGTGGAGACATGTCGTCACCTAATCCAGTTTAACAACCACTCTTGACTAAATCACATCAACCAGGGAGATGATCTCATTACAGTTTCAAACACACAGTATTGAATAGAGATTATTCTACCTTTATGAAATGGGATTTATATTAAAACATGGCTTTTCTTAGGGGGCATACTTCCTTTCAAACCAGCACAATTATCATCATTGGAAATCCCTGGGAGATTTTAAAAATCAAATAAAATATGAAGCACTTGGAGGCACTGTATTTTATATAAACTTACTTTCAAATATAGTCGCCGTTCAAAGAGATGGGAAAATTAAAACTCAGCTTTCCTTTACTTTCCCTTCCCTTGTCCTATAATTGAGAAATTAGGAATTAAGGGATGATTTTGATTGCTGAATCATTATATTCCTTTTTGCTTTCTGGTCTATTGGAGTAGACAGAGGAGATTATCTGAAATCTGTAAAGTGGAGTTCAGCTGCCCTGGTATCTGAAATGATGGTAAAAGCCCTTATCTTGTGCCTTTGTGACTGTAAGAGCTGTTACTCCTTTTATCTGGTCATTTCCTGGCAGAGCAAAAGCCCTAATGCTAATGGAGAACTTGAAGTCAGCCATGACCAGCTTCAGCCCTGGACATTTGTAAATCGTATCTGCTGGACACTGCTGTTGAGAGATAACTCGTCTCCTTTCCTTTAGGCTCACACCTTTAGTGCTGAAGTGATAGCTCTGCCTCCCCTCCTTTCACCTTATGTTCTCCTATTGCTATTTGAAATTATAATGGTCTCAACGCCCCCTGCTAAAATCCTTAAAAACCTTGAGCCCCCTAAACTCAGGGAGACAGATTTTGAGCCGCTAGGCCATCTGCTCTCCTACTACAAGCCTAGTGATAAACTCTTTCTCTCTTTGAAACCTGGGGTCTCAGGAATTGAATATGGAGCACATCAAGCAAAAGAATCCATGGCCTTTGTCAGGTAACACTCCTTCACCCTCTAGTTTTTGAAATTATCTAAACATTTATGTAGTTGATTGTTTACATCTATATAGAGAGAGATAGGTTCAGATACTGATTCAGATACAGATATAGAAGTAAAGACAGAAATAAAGAGAGAGAAAAATAGTGCATATCACTGTTCAATTTCCAAGAATCTCCATTCCTGAGTTCTTTTTTTTTTTGGCATGGGCAGACTCTGGGAATCAAACCCAGGTCTCCGGCATGGCAGGAGAGAATTCTGCCACTGAGCCACTGTTGCTGAGTTCTCTTTTTAACCTTTTACTTGGTTGAGTGGATTTAATTGTCAGATAGTTGATTTTTTTTTCCCTAGAAATGCCTTAAATTCATTATTTTCTGAGTTATAAAGATCGAGAAGAACTCAACAGGTATAACATTATTTAGTTAATTTTCTCTTTTCAGAACTTTCTACCTACTATTTCCCCACTGTGAGGTATTGAGGTTGTCTTCATCTCTTTCACTGCAGCTTTTTCATTGTGGTTGAATAGCATGGTCGAATGTGTCTCTCACATGCCCGGGGCTCAGTGGCACTAAAATCTTGGGGTTCTTTGGACTCTGTAAATCCCTATTGTTCTAGTACTTGAGCAACATATGCAATCAACCCCTAGCAAATATTCCAAGAAGCTTCTCCCGCCCGATTTCCAGGAAACCCACGGTGCCCACCCAGCCCACATCCTTTTGACCTGAGCAGCTGTAATCTCGCAATAAGCTCCGCTTACCCAACATCTGCCCACAGAAGCTGCAACCCTGCATGACTTTGGTGGCGTTTACATTTTAAACCTCGCCAATGAAAAGCTGCCAACTCCCAGCTTGGTCTCATGCTTCCAAAACCAGCCAGTGGAAACCTGCCAACTTCCCGCTCCCCACCTAGACAAAGGAAACCCACCACCTCCCTGTCTCTGTCCCGCCAACCATCCTGCATAGCTGTGCCCCTTCCCCTGCTCGGTGCTGTCGCCATTTTAGGCACAGCCCCCCTGAGCCTAGGTTCACAATAAAACTCCTTTAATCAAGTTTTGGTCTCTTCTCCTTCCTCCTGGTTGAGAAAGTTATCAGATGTAAGTCTTCTCCTGAGGAAACCTTTGATCATGCCCCTTATTATAACACTGTTTCATTTGTTGCTATTGAGGTCTGACTTTTTTTTTTCTGCCTCAATATCTGAACTATATTTAATCTTTAAGGTTCAAAACCTTGGCCAGAATTCATCATAGTGTAAACCATTCTGTATTCTTCATCAAACAAAATGTGCTATTTTGATGCAAAGAATTCAGTTCTCTCTTTAAGACTCCCCTTTGTATGCTTTAATACATTTTCTGTTTCATTTGTAGGATACTCTTCAGCTGGGGTATTTGCTGCCTTTATGTTGGCTTACCATTCTCTATCCCTTTATCTAACTACTTTAATCTTCGTCCTTTTCATCTGCAATCACTGAGTCCCTCTCAAGCCCTTTTCCCATGTTGGTAATTTAATTTCAGTTGTGTTGATTCTGGTCCTTGGCATTTATGATATGTCTGTTATCTCTGAGATGATCTTCTTTCAGCCCCAGTTTGTTTCACCTTTTTTTACAAAATCTCCTTTAATCTTTCTTTTTTAAAAAAATTAGTTCTTCTTTTACTGAATTATGCTTTTATTATTCTTATGCTGTGAAACCCTCACAGGAGTTTTCCCCATTTAGGTGGTGTCTTAGCTTTCTGGCTGCTAAAATTAATACCATGCAATGGGTTGGCTTAACAGCAGGAATTTACTGGCTCATGGTTTCAGAGGATAGAAAGCCTGTCTCCTCCTGGGTCTGTGTGTTCAAGTTGAAAAACGCTTTGTGAATAAATGTGTACCAAGCTCCACTTCTTGTTCTCATTTTAAACTTTTTATCATAATAACAAATATAGGAAGCAAAATTTCCCATTTTAACCGCATTCAAGTGTACAATGCAGCAATATTAATTGTATTCACCAATATTGGTTACCCCTCTTTTTTCTCACCTCAAGTAGAAACTATTCACACATTAAAACTGCTCCATTCCCATCCCACCCTCCTGGTCTATAAACTACCTTCTGTCTCCATCAAGTTTTAGTTCTTCTAATTATTTCATTCAAGTGAGATCATTCGATATTTGTCCTTTCGTGTCTGGCTAATTTCACTCAATATAATGTCTTCAAGGCTCATCCACGTTATAACATATATCAGAACTTCATTCCTTTTTAAAGCTGAATAAATATTCTATTGTGTGTATATACCATGTTATCCATTTAAAAATATTATTTGATTATGGCTTGATTCACCATAATTTATCATTTCTTTATATTTGAGCAAATGTGTTCCCTAAATATATTTGTACGTAAAACCTTTGGCAGGTCGCGGTTTCTGCCCTTCTCCGTAAGGCCTGAGTGAGGCGTGGGGCTGGGATCTCGAGTGGACCCGGGCGCGCGTTTCCACGCGCGGTGCTTCCCCTGCAGGCGGCACGGCCACCCGGCAGAGCGGCTTCCTGGGCTGCCTGCGCTCCCTGCAGCTGGACGGGCGGGCCCTGGACCTGGAAGAAAGAGCCACGCGGACGCCGGGCGTGGAGCCAGGCTGCCCTGGGCACTGCAGCAGCTACGGACATCTGTGTCGCCACAGGGGGCGGTGCCGGGAGAAGCGCAGGGGGGTGGCTTGTGACTGCAGCCTCTCGGCCTACGCCGGGCCCTTCTGCGCCAGCGGTGAGTGTGGCCGGGGCGCGCGGGCCGGGGCGTGGAAGAGCTCAAGGGTATGGGACGGTTCATTGCACACTTCTGTATGGTTGATTGCAAGTAAATTATATGTGCCCCTAATTCCTCTTTGTAATTGGAAGAAACGTGACTCTCTTCTTGAAAAGCCATTGGCCACTGCCATTAAATATATTATCAGTTCTCTGAATTTTTCAAAAGATTTCCTTGATATCCACCATTTTCCGCCTATGGAGTCAAGTGTTATCCACAGTTTTCTCCTTTCCTGACAGTTCTCAATTTTAAGATCACTAAAGCACCATTGTTATTTATGATAATGACTTTAGGGGATGTAGGAAGATTTAGAAAACTTTAGAAATAAAATATTTTTACCAGGCAGGGAAATGACAATTTCATGATCTACTGATGTGTAATAAAACAGAAACACTCAGACGTTTTGTTCTAAATTGTTTGAATATATTTTGTATAATGGAGCATTATTCATTTTCTACTCAAGTATAATTCCTGTTTTGAAGGAAGGAAGGAATTGATTATGTATCTATTGAACCAGACAGAGTTCTCTGGCTATACTTACTGTTATGCTAACCCCATGAAATAGCCTACCCTTAGACACATTACAAGAAACTCCCTTATCCATACCTTCTAGGAGGCCCCTTGCAAAACCAAACCGGCTCCAGCTCAGAGGGCAGTCGGTGATTGTCTTTGCATCTTCCCTCTGTCAGCTACAATCTTGCAATAGCTCCCTTATCCAGCATGCCCCCTCAGGTAGGTACAGCCCAGCAGGTACAAGCTTGCAATAACTCCCCACTTAGTCTGCCAATTTCTTGGTCCCAAGCTAGACTATGAAAATCCTTCCCTACCCCACCAACCATCCTATGTAACCTTTGCACCTTCCCCGTTGGCAGCTTAAATTTCAGCCTGCATGCACAAAGCCTTGCAATCACGCTCCTTTGATTGAGTTTGGCCTTTTCTCCTCCCTCCAGGTTGAGAAAGCTGTAACTTCGGTGCCGAAACCTGGGACTGGGAACATAGACAAAACTTCCATAGGAGGGGATGGAACCCACCTGTCTGACTTCAGCACCGACACCAGCAAATCATCTCAGGGTAAGGAAAAACACCGTTCTCTTTACTGTAATGCAGTCTCCTTCCCTGTTGTCCTGGACAACATGTCTGAAATTCTAGTGCTAGGGAGAGCTGCCTCTGCCGGGTCCTGGAACTAGGCATGAGGGAAACGGTGGCTTTCCGTTTCCCTCCATCCACTCCCCCACATTCTTCCTGGGGCTTAAAACTCTCAAGGGGTACACCCTCCTGATTGTTTCTAAGTCATCTGAGAGTGAGGGTTTCTCCTGACCCGATCCACTATCACAGGAAGTGGGCAATCCTTGGTCCTGCTGCTGATTTAAGACCTAAGAGATTAATTTTCTATTGCAGTACTTCCTGGCCACAGTATAAATTAGATAATGGTCAGTTGGCCAGCAAATGGAACCCTTGACCCACAAATTCTTTTAAACCTCGATAATTATTGCCAGCATCTCAGCAAGTGTAATGAAGTCCCACATATCCAGGCCTTCTTTGGCTCATGTAGGTGCCCCCCCCCCCCACAGTCAGACTTGTTCCACTTACCAAATCCTTCTCCATTTTCACCTGGCCAACAGTCTCACAACCTTATGACAACTTGGTGCATTGCAGGACTGCAGGCAACCACACACAAAGCCTTAATTATGAAAAATTAAACGAAATTCTCAAAAAGGTGATGAAAACCTGGTAGCCTTTCTAGCTAGACTCAGAGAAGTCTTTGAACGCTATACTAACCTCAGCCCAGACTCCTCTGTCACCTCACTCCTCCATATGCATTTTATTTCCCAGTCAGCTGGCAGAAGTCAGAAGCAGGACCCCAAGCTACCCAACGTGACCTAGTTAATATAGCTTTTAAAATCTTTAACAACAGAGACCTAGAAAAAGCCCAGCAGGAAAAACTTAAGGAGGAAGCCAAAGCTAAATCCCACAACCAGGCTCATCAACACCTTACTTCTGCATTGAGAGAAACCCGAGGCTCTCCTAAACTGGGAGGAAAAGCCCACCAGGAACTTGTTTTAAATACAGACAGCCTGGGCAGTGGGCCAGATGATGCCCAAATCCCAGGGGGCTGTGCCCACTCTGCAAACAGGAGGGTCATTGGGAGTCCAACAGACCCCAGGCCCCTCAAGGCACAGGGACATCAGTTACCCAATCAAGCAAGACTCCCAGCTTTGACTTCCCAGAATTCTTAGGATTATCAGCAGAGGACAGAAAGTAACTGGGGACTGCACAAGGCCCCACAACAATCACTCACATGGAAACTTGAGTAACCTTTTAATAGCAGGTAAGTCAATTTCATTTTTCATAGCTCCAGTGGTGACTTAGTCTGCTCTCCCTGCGTATGAAGGGCTAACTAACAAATCTTCAGTCTCGATAATTGGGGCTGATGGTATTGTTTCATAGCCCTTAGCTGCTCCATTCCTACCTGTTCACTCAACAGCCACACAGTCACTCATTCCTTACCCTCCCACACTGCCCCACACCAACTTAGGAGGGGACATCCTTGCTGGGTTAAAAGCTCAAATACTCATTAATTCTCCAAAACCATATGAGGCATTTTCCTTCTGTCTGTAGTCAATACAACCTCTTCAGCAGGCCCTTCAATCCCCCTTCTCTCCCTGCCTCTCCCTATCTTGTCAACCCTGAAGTATGCAACACAATGGAGCACAGAAGCCCCCATTGTCATGGCTCACCATGAACCAATTACTATTGGCCTTAGGAATGCTACATCCTTTTCTGCTCATCCTCTATACCCAATACCCCCTGTAACCCTCCAAGGAATCGAACCCATTGTTAAATGCCTCCTATGAGTGGGACTTTTAAAACTGGTTAATTCTCTTTACAACACCCCCATTCTGTCCATTAAAAAGCCAAAGTCCTATGGGTTAATGCAAAATCATAAGGCATTGGCCCAATTTGTCATTCCCCTTTACCCTATCACCTTTTAAAGCTCAAATTACCCTACAAAGAGTTTTTTTACCTTGGGTTTGTTCTCACTTAGAAGTCATCTGAGAAAATTTAGGCTATACTCTCAGTGCCACCTGCTGAGCTATAAACCCAAACCAAAACGTAAGAAGTCAGCATTAAAAGACAGCAATGGAAATAGCAAATAGCAAAATTGTTACTGTTTCAAAATGCATGAAATATATTCTGTAAAGTTTTATTTTAATGGTAATTGTATGTTGTGAGACATTTGTTTGGAAACAGTTTCCAAAATTGTTTTAATAACTTAAGTATAGGGTTATTATACTTAATAATAAGAAAGATAGAAAGAATGTGTTTTTTTATTAAAAAGAAAAAGTATAGTTTTGTCCATTATTACAGAATGAAAAGGTGTAAAACAAACCTAAATGAATAAGGAAAGTTGTAGAAAGCTCACAGATAGTAAAATTGTGGTCAAGGTTAAGAAAAATTTGATGGAGCTATAATATACTAATACAAAACTAAAACTTGATTTTCTGTTAAAGTGACAAAGTTTTCTTGAATTATTATTCCATCTTCAGTACAGAGTTTTCCTTAAGTAATAGTGTAAAAAGCAAAAAGTTTATAGTTGAGCAAAATAACTTCTTGCATCTGTGTTAACATTAGCATACCCTTAGTTATTCAAAACAAAACTTCTAAGTCTTTTCCTCAACTTTAAATAAAAGGGCAAATATTGTTTCAAACCTGACTACCTTTCACATTTAGCTTTCTTAAGGTCAAACTCTAAAAATATTCTTTTTGTTACCAACAGCTGCAAAAATTTATTCTTTCACTTTATAAAAATTGAGTGCTAAAAATAGCTAAATTCATTTAATGTATATAAGTTGCATTAAAATGTTCAGTGTTATAATTAAATTTCCTGGTCAACTACTTTGTTTCACTCTAATGCTTCTCAAAAAGTATTTGCAGTAAACTACAAATTAAAAATTCATCTTCAAAAAAAGGAGACTTTTACAAGAAGCAAGGCAAGTATATAATTTATGTTCTACCTGTTAACTAACCTAACTTTATATTTATATTAGAAAAAGAAACTAAACCTCTGTTTTAACCTAAAATTCCTAGAGATAACATAAAAATAACAAAGAGGACACAAGAGAACGCCACATATGACAACTCATCATGGCTAAGGTCTATTCTATATGTTTTCTCCTCTCCTCTGAAAACATGCTAATTCCACTTTTAATACCCTTTCTCATTATACTACTCCTCATTTGTGGGGTCTGTCTCTTACAACTCTTTGACAGCTTTATTCACTGAACTGTCCAAGCATTGACAAATCATGCTGTCAGCAACATGCTACTCCCCTGGCTAAAACACCTGTGCCAGCCACTGCCCAGTGACAAAATGTAGGAACAGCTCTTTGCCCTCTGCCAGCTGGAAACAGATACAGAAGTCAGACCTTCACTCTTTAGCAACCCTAGAAAATTAAAAGGAAAAGTCTGGAATGTTAGGCTAAACCTACCGTGAAATAACCAACCTTTATCGGACATTCCAAGAAACTTCCCCCACCCATAACTTCTAGGAAGCCCCTTGCAAAACCAAACCTGCCCCAGCTCCTGAGGCAGTCCCATGATTGTCCTTGCATTCACCCTCGGGCAGCTGCATTGCTGCAATAGCTCCCCTTATCCAACCTCCGCCCCCAAGCAGCCCCGGATTCAACAAGCTTGTGATAACTACCCACTTGGCCTGCCAATTTCTCACTCCCAAGCTAGACAATGAAAACCCAACCCCTGCCTTCCCCTACCCCCACAAAATATCCTGTGTAAGCTGTGACTCTTCCCCTGCCCAAGGCTGTCACCATTGTAGGCTTCAGCCATCTGTGCAGAGCTTCACAATAAGCTCCTATGATCGAGGTTTGGTCTCTTCTCCTTCCTTTCTGCTCTCACTGACATCTATCTTATTTCCCTGGATTCTCTGAAGAATGGGTGATGAAGACTAAATTCCACAGCATTATCCAAGTAATACTGGCTTTAGACATTCCATTAAGGAGCACAAAATTGAGACTAAGATTGAAGCAACTTGTGATTTTCAAAGAAACTTTGGGTAACTGCTTACCTTGATGTTGTCAGGAAAGCATCTTTGTAAGTCCTCTACTTTTCCTCTTTTGAGGATTGGTTTGTGACCAGAAATTCAATACTCCTGATGCCATAGGATCAACTTCAGCCACTCTTTGAGTACAGAAGTGTCAAAATAGTCCCAGCCATGCTTGCTAAGATAGCCTGAGTGTGACTGTGCAACCTGATATTACATTAGATGTAAAAATTATATTGCAGTTGAGTAGGTAATAGCTCCAAATTGAGATTATTTCCCAGAACAGTTGCAATTACATTGATTAATGAAAATTATCTGCAATTTTCAGAAACTTCTGATTCTTTATGGTAGGTGAAAGAAGTGGTAGAGCAGTTACCCAAGAAAATAGCCCCTTCCCAGCCTTCTTCGTGTGTGTGTGTGTGCATGACATTTGGAGGAATTTATATTACATAAAATAATGATGCCACTTCTTATGAATTGATTTAGGAGAAGCTGGAAATCCCATTATCCAGGCTTCCTGCTGGACAAATGTTTTCTTCCCTCTCTGATTCCTACTGACACAACCCTATACTTAACTTTTCCAGAGCTTTGTTAAAGAAAACTTCTGATTTTATTTTCAAAGCAGGGTAGTTGTCAAGCCTCACTCCTTTGTCAGAGGATGACTGTGGTCTATTTGCAAAGAGAGAGCAAAATTCAAATGGAAAACAGGAAACCAAGTGGGAAAGCAGTAAGCTTGAAATTATAAATGAATACTGGAGAAGCAATTATATGTAATCTAAGGTGAAACTATTTTGAGAACAATCATGAAAACCCTGTTAAGAGTTATTTAGTCCTGGCCATAGGTAATGAAGAGTTGTTACATTTTCTTTCATGTTTTATTTTTAAATTATTAAAATTAAAGAACATTTTTAAAAAGTACACTGTGATATTATTCTTTAATCTCCCCAAATATTTCAGGATTGGAGACATTCTTTAAATATACAGAAGATAGAACACCTTGCACTAAAATTTTTCTAACATAAAAAGAGTATTTTTTGTTTCTGAGATTTCTGGATAGTTTGAGATGGGCTCTTTCATGATTTACTGTTTGCTAGACGATTGCCCATTAACTGAAATCTCCAGCTGTCTTGCTGCTTCAGTTTGAGGATTTGTGATGCTGGGAACCAATGGAATGTGGAGATTCTTGCTTTATGCGAACTCTTTCTATGAGGAATACCTTCCCGTCATCTTTGCCCCAAATGGTGAATGTTTTTCAAAGTGCGAGTGAGAAAATTGAATTAGAAAAATATGACCATACTGATGTGTCTTTTGCAGTGTTCAAGCTACAAACAAGAAAAGAGCATGCCACTCAACTATCATTTTGTTTGCTTGTTTTATTCTCCATCACTTCCTCAAATGCATTATCCTCTTTGTAAAGATAATGAAAGTATTAAAATTATGATTCCCTAAAGTATAAATGACCTAGAGGAAAATTTTGAGAATAAATCACAAGGAAAGTGGTACCCATTCAGTGGTCAAATATAGTTAGAGTGGTTTTTTTTGTTTGTTTATGTTGTTTGTTCTTTGATTTGTTTCTGTTTGACAGTGAGAATCTTTCTAAGTTATTGAACCTTTAAAATCCCAAGTTTGGCTTTCCTCTAAAGGGAAGTGTTGTCAAGATAATTATTGGGTAATGCTGGTGGAGTTTTTAATTGATATTTCAATGGGAACCAATGTCCACTGAATTATAAAGCTGCAAGTGCTATATGATAAGAAATACAAGAAAAATAACATGATATGAATAAAAATGGGAATAAATTTAAAAATATATACCTCAGTCACCGCAAAATAAATTTGTCGTTGTCACTGGCTTTTTTTGGGGGGGGCAGGGTTGGGCATGGGCAGGCACCAAGAATTAGACTCAGGTCTCCGGCATGGCAGGTGAGAATTCTGCCACTGAGCCACTTTGCACCACCGTCACTGGCTTTTGAAGAAAATAATTTACATATGAAATGTATACACAGAAGAATGTTTTAATTCTTCATGTGCATGTTTTCTGCTGAAAGAGGCTAAAAGTTTCAGGTTTAAAATAACATTTTTTTTTCTTTTTGTAGATTCCACAAAGTTTAGGACTTACACTTTGAAGAAAAGTAAAAGAAAGAATGAACAGCAGAGTGTAGTGCTATCTGAGGGCATTATAGAAATTGTGTTTTAAATATTTTCCTCTTTATAAATGACTGACTTTGAAATTGGCTTCTTTAATTGTTGTGATAGCAACGGTTTGGTTTATTTGATATTTTTTCTTCTTGTTTCCCCTAGGGGGGTTTGTATCATCAAAATTACTCTCCATTTCAATGTTTGCTTCTGTTGGAACAAATCGCTAAGTTAACCAGACTTCAAGGAGACAAGTCATCCTGTCACCAGTTACAGATAGGTTACAGAATTCAGTGCCATCAAATCAGTTCTATTGGAAAAGATTTTAGGTAAGTCGAAGAAAGATCCTTTTCTTCTCATAGTAGAGATCAAAAAGTGTCCTGTCACAAACACAAGAAGCATTCATCATGCTGAAAGAAACCCCTTAACTCAAGTTTATTAATAATTGCATAGTGGGTGACAATCAACTCAAAAACTGTACTTTCATCTGAGTGCACATATAATCACGAGTAAAGTGCTTCCTGCAAGAAGAGCAAGTATGTTTCTTGAAAAATAATTTCACCCTTATCTCTCTCACTTAACAATCAAGCCTAATGGGACATGGTGTTTTTCTAACAATTAAGGCAAGAAAAGAAATGTGATCAAAAGAGCTATAAAATTCACAGCCTGTGTCTGTGTATCACTACTGGTCAAATCAAGAAACCTTCATTTAATGAGAAGACTAAAAACTAAGCTTGCAAGAAAAAGAAAAATACATGAGTTCATTTTAGAATATCCTACTATTTGTATTCTGACCGATGGATTTCTGTCTCCATTTAATTCCAGTGGTGCTTGAATATTTAGTGCAAGATGGCGCTAAGCGAACACTGCTGCAAATACAGGATGGCCCCATCCTATCTCTCGCTCATCTATTGACAAGCTGCATCATCTTTGACAGTCATCCATTGCTCCAAGTCTGTTTTCTTTCTGTAAAACTAATGGGGCTTGAAGAAATGATGCCCCATATCCTTCTACCCTTGATGTCTTAAGAATATTTCAGGTGTGATACTGTTTAAGAAGGCTCCTTTTAATAAGCATTCCCACTAAGAACTATTAGCTGAAATCTTATTAGATGATAGATAGATAGGTGCAATGATAGATAGATGGATACATGGAGCCATGTAACCAATCACCATCCATGTAATCACCATCCAGGTTAAAATATAGAGTATTTCCATCCTCTAGAAAGTTCACTTTTGTTTCTTCCAAATCAATACCTCCACCCCAACTTCATAGTCTCTTTGTATCACCATCGGTTAGTTTTGCCTAATTCTGAATTTCATATAAATGGAATCTTACAGTAAGTACACTTCTGTTTGGTTTCTTTCACATAGCAAAATATTTTGAAATTCCTCCAAAATTTTGCATGTACCTCAAGTTCATTCCCTTCCATTGTTATGTTTTATTCCAATTTATGAACATGCTACAGTTTGTTTATCCATTCTTATGTTGATGAGTATTTGGATAACTTCTAGTTGTTAGCTGTTAATCTCCTGTATTAGCTTTTTAGTTGTACATCCTTTCTTCTTTTAGGGGTTGGAATGTGTACTCTTAATTTATCAGTACTTTTGCCACTTCACAAACAATGCCAGAACCTTACAAATTTAATTCCATGTATTCCTCTATAACTTCCTTTGTGCTATTGTTATATATTTCACTTTTTCATGTTATAATCCCACAAGGCATTATTATTTTAAACAATGTTCACTTTTTACCCCTTCTCTGCACTTCATTTATATCTATATTTCAACTACTAACTTGCTTTTGTTGTTTTGAAGTTGGATTGCTGATAAGAGCTGCAGAAGATCATCAAGTGCTCTTTCTAATTCTTCTCATGCCTAATGTCTGTGCTTTTAAGAAGCACTTTTCATTCTTTGAAGCAGAGAAGATTTTCATCCAAATTTTAATTCCTAGGTATTTCCTTTTCCTTCTAAACACTCTGTTCCTCACAAAAGCAGAAAATGTCTCCCTGGTTGGAATACACAATCAGGCAAAAGATTTGGGGGTAAATGATCCAAAAAATTTAGAAGATTGAGATATTAATGGCTTGATATATGAGAAATTTGATTGCCTTAAAGATTTTTTACCATAGATAGTTGAAAAATGAAAAAAAAAAGATTAAATCTGTTTTTATTTAAGGTGAGTTAGCAGTTTTATTCAAAATTGTCATGCAAGTGAAAATTATTCTTAGCCTTTTAGGCTAGCAGTATTTTCTCCTTTACTTTGTTACTTTCATGTAAACCACACCTTCCCTATCCTTTCCTTGCTTAAGAAAAGGAACTTCACTTGTTTTTCCTTTACTTTCTGTCAATATACCTATTTTCTCAGGCTAAGAGATGGTGCAACATTTTCCCACTGAGATATGCATCAGTAATAAAATGTCAAGTATGTTACCCTAGTTGTATCCTTTTAACATTTCAATTTGTATTACATTTTTCATTTGAGAAGTTGTAGATTTACCAGAAAATCTTGCATAAAATAGAGTTCCCATATACCACCCTATTATTAATGCCTTGCATTAATGTCATACATTTGTTACGATTCATGAAAGAACATTTTATAATGGTATTAGTAGTAATAGTCAATCATTTATGCTAGGTTGCACTGTTTGTGATGTACAGTCCTGTTCTTTTTCTCATTTTTATTGTAGTAACATATGTACAACCTAAGTGCTTTTAATGACCTTCACAAAGCTGTGCTCCCATCAGCACCATCCATTACCAAAACTTTACGATTGACCCAGAGAGAATCTCTGTACAATTTAAGCGTTAATTCCCCATGACCTAACCCGCCCCTTGCCCTGATAAACTATTCTGTAGATTCTAGCCTTATGAGTTTGCTGATTCTAATTATTTCATATTGGTGAAATCATACAGTATTTGTCCTTTTGTGACTGGCTTATTTCACTCAACATGATGTCTTCAAAGTCATATGTATCAGACCTTTATTCCATTTTATGGGTGAATAATATTCCATTGTATGCATATGCCACATTTATTTAGCTATTCATGAGTAAGAGAAAAGGTCTTAAGTCAAAATGAATTTTAACAGACATCCAATAGGAAAGATAGAAATATAGATAGATATATAGACATACAGATAAACATATACATATGCGTGTAGATAGATATAATATATATATATGTGTGTGTGTATATATGCACTTAATGATACAGATACACATATAATATGTTTAAATAATCCATATCAATACAGATATAAATATCACAGTCCAAGTGCAATGCCAAACTATTTATAGAAAGTATTGCAGAGTATCCTTGGGCTTTAACATGGTAAATGTTCAGAGTGGAGTACAAAGCCCTTTAATCTGGTGAAAGGACTAGTCAGAATTAGGAAATATATGTGAACAGTTTCCAACATATGAAAGCATCACATTGCTAGATGCATTGCATAACATAAATTATACATGTGTGGGAATTACATATAAGAAATTAAGTATTTTGAGTACCAAATAAGTAGTATAAATAGAATTTTATCCACCAAAGTTTTGCACATTAAGTACCATTTTTCCTATCGTAACAGCATATACAATGTAACAAAAATATGGTGCTTAATCAGAATTATGGAGTGTAAAACGTCAAACATTGTCTCCTGTTCTTGCTGGTATATATCAGAGACTTCTGCCTCTTCTCGATGAGTGATGAAAAATACCCAGACACACACATAAACCCTCAGTTAGTCTCTGTTGGCAGAGTCACATGAAAATTGTCTAAACATATGTATTTCTTAGGCCAGCTCTGTGTCTTAGCAATTTAATGCTGAGTTGCGTGGACCTTGTTCTGGGAACATAACAACTTAAAATGTTCACTTTGTCCCTAATTTTAATTTCAACACTAATGTATTTGTGCTCCTGAAGCAAATAGTAGCTGGACAGCCAGCAGGCAGGTAGGGGCCTGGCAGCCGTCAGAGAGCCACGGTAGGTGTTCTACTTCCTGCAGCAAGCCCGAGCTCAGCCGAGGAGCAGGTGGGAGCATTTCAAGCCACAGAGCAAAAAAGACTGCCAGGAAAATAAATGCAAGGGAACATGAAAGGGATTTGGTAGTTAGATCTGTGGAACTGAGCACAAACTGAGAATCCAGCAAGAGTGAGAGTGAGAGCCAGCTGTAATTGTGGATTAAAACCAAAGAAACCATCTATGAGCAAAATGAAAATGTGAGCTGCAGATTGAAAGAGCTCATCAGTTCAGACTTTTCTAATGAGACATGAGTCACAAGTGGGAAAATTCCTGAACTGCAAAATCAAACAGAAAAATCTTAAAAATTTCCTATCAGAAAAAAGAAATTGCTGTGAAGGAGAAAGAATCCTAATAGGGCCAACCTCAAACTTCTCATGAACAACAATGGAATCAAGACAAGGATGGAATTTGGTCTTCAGATAGAAGAACAAAAAAGAGAAATGGGCTATATGATTTTTTGCTGGTTTTAGAATTCTTGGGTTGACGGTCTGCTTTTTTTTTTTCCTTTCAGAACTTTAAATATATCACTCCATTGTCTTCATGACTGCGTGGTTTCTGATGTGAAGTCTGCTCTGACTCTTTTCTTTGGATGATGTTCCTCTTTGGAAAATGTTTTCTTTCCCTCTGGCTGCCTTCTAGAGTTTTCTCTTCATCTCTGTTTTCAGCAGTTTGTAAACATTCTAAATCAGCTTACCAGAGAAACCTGCAGGAGGGGTCCCTGGATACATATGGCCTTAATAAAGGGCAACTAAAATTATTATGCTCCAAGTGATTCCTGCTTCTCCAGGAAGCCAAGAGGTAATACAATAAAATACCTCTCCTCATCCTCTGACAGAAGACCCATGAGGTCAACGAAAGTTCCAAGTAGGTCTTCTTTCCTTATTAACAATTAGGGTGAGTGGTATTTCTTTCCAGTAATCAAATTTGTAAATTATTTAGAGTTAATAAATACAGTAGTGATTTTATCTGAATTTGACAGTACTATGGCTGAGTGCATTTCACAGTTCCTAAAACAGAAATTAACATGCATGATGTGTTCTTCCAAATCCCTAAAAGCAGCATTATACAGTGATTCTATTTTACATCTCTGAGCTCAGACATGACTTTTCCTTAAAATATACTATAGGACCTAAGACAGAGAAAATGTAAATGCTATTTTAAATACATACATACGTTCAAAGATAGCTGTAAACCCTTAGCCAATATATTCTCTACATTTACAGCTCTTATCCAATATGTCACTATATGTTATGTATCGAATTTTAGTTTATTACAACTTGTATGCAATGTGTAGTGCAGGGGAGATGAATCAGAACAGAAGGTAAGCAATGGGGTGAGAAAGATGGCAGGTTTAAATTTTGTGGATATAAGTTTCAATGAGAATCCATTTTATTGCTTTAATGGTTTCAGACATAAATTTTCCCCATCAAATGTCCAATCAAACATTCAAGTTGACATCCTCATTGGCTATCATGGGGTGTGGTAAAGGACGATAACCTAGAAAACCACTATCTTTGATCACAGGGGTAAACTGAATTTTCTAGTGGCTCAGTAAAGAGACACATGAAGCAAATGAAGTTTATATCACTCTTTTTTTGTTAATTAAGAAATAGTTTCTTTTTCTCACTCTCTCTCCCAAGTTTGCACACGTCCAGACTCCCCCCTCTCTCACTCTCACACATTCACACATATACTTACATATACTTCTGAACAACAAAATGAATGGATGAGAGAGTATACTAAAAAAGCCCCCAGTCATATGGCACAAGAAACATGTCTGTGATTCCTTAGAGACAGCTTATGGGAAGATGGAAAGATGGTTAATTTTCATTGCTTTAACCCCTGCAGATACAAGTTGCAAAGAGAGCATGTGTAATTGTTTTAGCCATAATTTTGTAACCCCAGCTTTGGAGGCACCTCATCTAACCAAGGGCAGTTTCCTTACACCAGGTCCCTTGGAGCAGACAAGGTCAACTGACAAAGTAAATTCATGCAATGGTCACTTAGATGAATTTTAATTTGTTAAATTTGCTTCTGTTAACTATTTGATGTTGACTCATTTTCATGTTGTCTTTATCACATCAAATGTTAAGGAGTGTCCGATTTATCTCAGACCCATCTCTCTCCTTTCCTGCTTTTGCAGTTAGAGATCAAAAGGAAAAGGTGTATCGTATCAATATTTTAATGAATTTTATAAGTTTATTCTTGAGTAAAATAATTTCTTCTTAATGAATTCTTCCTATGAATATATTATTCTCACTGATAAATGCTTATTATACATCTCTTCAAATAAACCAGACACAAGAGGACAAATATTGTGTGATCTTAGTGATATGAAATAATTGGCAAAAGCAAAACTCATAGAGTCAGAGTCTAGAATATAGATTTGCAGGAAATGAGATGGGGGAGGGAATAGGGAGTTAAGGCTAAAAATGAACAGAGTTCCTACTTGGGATGGTGGAAAAGTACTGGATGGTGATGATGGTAGCACAATTTTGCGAATGAAATTAATAGCACTGAATTATATATTTGAATATGGTTCAAAAGGGAAATTTTAGGTTGCATATGTGTTACTAGAATAAACATTTAAAAAAATTTCCATGGAACTGCACAACATCAGCAGTGAACTCTAAATTAAACCATGAACCGTGGTTAATAGTAAATTATAAAAATGTGTTTTCATCATTTTTGACAAGTGTATCACAGCAATCAGCCATGCAAATAGTTAATAATAAGATAGTAAATAGAAGTCCTGTATTTTATGCATGGCTCTTCTGTAAATCCATAATTTTGCCAATCAAAAAAAAGAAAACAACTAATGTGAGTTATACAAGTGACAGATCAGAAGCACTATCCGATTTCCTAATTCAGATTCATCACTGGCTAAAAATGGATTCAGTTGAATTCATCAGCATAAATTCTTCCAGCTAACATTTGCCATGTAGGAGAGATTTTCACTGTTAAGTCTAAGGAGTTATTACTAATGGCAGGTAGTTCCTGGCAACAGCTTGCAGTGTTTAGCCAGGATAGGAAAGTTTTAAATGAAGTGGCAGCAGGAAGATTTAAGGAAGCAGAAGGAAGTCACCCCCTGAAGTGTGGGGAGAGTGCGATATAAGCTGGTTTGAAAGGTTCAAGAAGAAACATTTTATTTCACAAACTTGTCTTAGGTGAGCTGGTGCGCAAAAAGGAGTTTTCTGGTGATCTTCACATAAAGATGGGAAGAAATGTGTTTCAGGAACTTTCTGGAAGATTCAGCTATAGGCAATGTGCCACTGCAGCTTCCATAGCCCCATTCCACACCTGGGGATGTTTTTTATGTCCTTTTAAAATGTTAACATAAAAAAGTGACCCCTGTACTGATCGAGTGTTTCTCAGACTTTAAGTGTGATTGAAAACCAGCAGAAGGCAGTTAAAGAAGCAGAGTCCTTGCTTGGGGCTCTGACTGATGCAATCAGAACTGTAGGGGCAGGGTGTGACGAGAGACTCATGCTTCTCTCCCAGCTGATTCTGGTGCAGGTGGCCTGCAGACCACATTTGGGGCGCTTGAATCTACTCTATGAAAACATAAGTACTTGCCATGCTGGAGACCCAGGTTTGCTCCCCAGTGCCTGCCCATGCAGAAAAAAAAAAGGGTTGAGAAGAAATTTTCTCCTTGAGTTACTGCTACATTAGAGACTCTGCTCTGGAAAACTTCTCTATGGGACAGGAGATGGAAGCTTTCTCATTTTGCATTTGCCTCTGATGGTAAGAGGCATTCTCTTACTTCTCTCATTAGTAAGAGAATGATACAGGCCAAATGATACCAGGATCTTGGCTAGTGGTTTTGGTTTAGTGGCTCCAAAGGGCAATGATTAAGTAGTGTCCAAAGGAAATCTGTATATGGACATGGATACCCATAAGCATATATAGTACAAATATTCCCATGATTCCCTCTGAAGATCACATAAAACATTCATGCTATACCCAGTAATCTTAAAAACTAATGCTATCTCACCACTTGTAAATGTGTTAGAGCCACTTAGACCAATCTCTTGGAGAATGAATCTGTGAAGAATTCGCAAGGGCTTTTGAAGGCATCTTTTGCACTGAATCAGATAATTCATGTTTGTTCACTCATTCATGTTCCTTCCTCATGTCTCTAAATCCAACCATTCACGAACCCAAACCCTAAAAATATTTAAATCCAATCTCTGCTATAAAAATAAGACAAATAAAGGAATGTAGCTCTCTTTTACTGCCATGGTTTCACTCCATCTGTCCCACATGTTTCCATAGATATTTGTACTCCCAATGAGGCCAAAATGGGGTAGCCCAATAACTGCCAGGGACTCCCTCTTACAATGGAAACACTCTGGACATAACACAAAAGCAAGTGCAGGAAGACTCTGAAACACCTTCCACCAAAGACAAAGATGAACTTCTAAACTTTCTTGGGACCTTGAGGAACAATACAGTAGAAAGATTCCCGTGTTTCCTTTGTTTCTTATAGATCTCAGAAAGGGTGCAGCATAAGCTTTCAACAGATACAGAAAAAATAGATTTTTAAAAAATCTTATCTATCCTTCCCCCTATAGCAAAAGTGGGCAGATGACCTCCGACCCCTGGACTGGGAGATGCAGTGGTACTCCACTCCCCCATGGGGTCAGTTAGTAGGTGGAGTGGGGAGGTATTCCACTAACTTTCTAGCCAAAGCTAGGGGGTTCTGATGATCTTATACTCTCTCTCTCATGAGGCAGGAGCAAGTGGTACACTGATTCCCCAATCTATAGGGTTGGTGAGGCGCTGAACCCACAGGCCACATGGCACAACGAGGCAAAACACTGCTCTGGGTGGGAGATTTATGCGTCCACCCTTCCCCTCCTCTGGGGACATCAGGGCTTCAAGAATGAGACGATCTCACACTTGCCATAGAGGCTATGCAGGGCTGGGGGTCAGTGTGTACACACACTGTCCAGTGTCAGCTGGACTAGGAGGGGAGCTGAGCTTCCATCCCCGCTGCAGCGAACCAGCATGAGGCCACACTCCACTTTTTCCAGGGGGTGTTGGCCGGCCCAGGGGGCAGCTGGACATGCATGCCGCCCAGCACTCACTGCTCGCGCTGCACCACAGCATGAGGCCTTGCTGCTGAACACGGCAATAGAATCCAGGGTCTCATGTTATCCAAAATGTCTGGAATACAATTGAAAATCACTCATTACAGTAAGATCCAGGAAAATCACAGTTTTAATTTAAAAACACAAGCAAGAGACCTCAACACTGAATCAGATGTCAGAATTATCTGAAAAGGATTTTAAAGGAGCCTTAAAAATGTTTGACAAGGGAGTGCAAGGGTAGTTCAGTGGCAGACTTCTTGCCTGCCATGCAGGAGACCAGGTTTGATTCCCAACCCATGCACTTCTCAAATAAACAAGGAAACAAAACAAATAAACAAAAATTCAGCAAATGGTGCTGTAATAGGGGGATACGCACGTGGAAAAAGAATGAAATGTGAGCCCCAGCATACACCATACAAAAAAAAAAAATGCTTGACAAGCAATTATGAATTCTCTTGAAACAAATAAAAAATAGAAAGTCTTAACAAAGAGAAGTTGTAAAAAGCACTGAATGGAAATTACGGAATTGAATTGAATCAATAACTGAAATTTAAAGAGAAAAAAAAACCTTACTAGGACAGCTCCGTAGTCGTATAAATGTAACAGAGGATGGAATGAGTGATGATGAGGTCAGAGCAATTCAAGTTGTACCCAATCTGAGCAACAGTGAGAAAATGGGCTGAAAAAAATAAACAGTGTCACAGACCAGGAGGAGGACAACAAAAGATAATATTTGTATTATTGGAGTTCCAGAAGGAGCGGAGACACATAGTAGAGACTCATAAAGTATCCAATAAAATACTTATACTATAGCACCAGTTTGAATGTCTATAGATTTTTCATGTGAAACCACAGTGGCCAAAAGAAGTGGCACACAATTTTTCAAGTACTGAAAGGAAACGACTGTCAATCATTAATTGTTTTCTGTAAAAATATCCCCCAGGAATGAAGTGGAAATAAAAACATCATTAGATGAAGGAAAACTAAGAGATTTTATTGCTAACAAGACCACCCTTAAAGAAAGGCTCAAATAATTCATCTAAAGAGAAAGAAAATGACAACGAAGTAGGTCTGGAAATTCTGTAAAGGGAGGAACAGCATCAGAAGGGCTAAGAATAGGAGTAAATATAACCAATTATGTTACTCAGGAGTTCCTTAAATCATTTTGATCACTGAAGCAAAAATTAAAACACAATCCAATTTGGTTCTCAATGTAAGTAAGTAGAGGCAATTATTAAGACAATTATATTTCTAAGGAAGAAATTATTTAGACACTTATTGAAAAGTGAGGCAACGAATGAGACTTGAATGAATATAACATCTTTCTTCACTCGAATGATAAAATATCAATACTGTTAGAATGTGGAAAGTTACATATGTATGTTGTAAAACCTAGAAAACTATATAGAGTGATTCACTGGAAAACAATTTTAAATAAATCAAGATAGAATTCTAAGAAATGTCTTTGAAAGTAAGTAAGGTTTTAAAGAAGGAGAAAATAATAATAAGCTGGCATATACAAACTCTAACATACAAATAATTACCTTAAATATAAATGGTCTGGATACACCAATTTAAAGACTGAGATTGGCAGAGTGGAGAAAAAGAAGACATCATCTACCATATGCTTTCTACAAAACAATCACTTCACATACAACAACGTGGCTAGGTTGAAAGTAAATGATGGAAAAAATAATAACATACAAACATAAAGGAAAGCCTGAGTGGTTATATTACTAACAGATAAAGTAGTCTTAAAAGCAAAGAAAATTGCTAGAGACAAGGAGGGACATTGTATAAGGATAAAAAACTCAAACCACGAAAAAGACGTAATGATCCTAAATGTATATGCCCCAAAGATACTACCACTATTTAAAAATACATCAGCATTTGAATTCATACAAATACCCCCTTCCTCCCTTCGGGGCTTCATCTTGTCCACCTGGGGAAATAAATATCCCAGGAAAATGACTGCATTTACAAAAGTTTGAATTGTCTCTTTGCACTATAGAAGTATTAATGTGATAGGCGTACCTCTTGGTTTCTGAATATAGCCACATAGGAATTTCAATATCATTAATTTTTCCAGAAGGCAAATAAAACACTTTATTGAATTCTTGGTTAGTTTATTCATAAGATAAATTTATGACTAATCATCAATTTTTATCTAGGTTATATATTTACATTAGAAAGTTAAGATGTTTAGAGCTAGAAAAATGTGGAAAATTCAGAAACATTAAATGCCAACTTATCCATCTAGCTCTCTGTACCAAGATACAGCTGTGAAATAAAGTCAATTATCTGTGCTGGCATATGTGATCTGCTTGATATCAAGCTTAGTGACATTTTGGGGGGTAAGGGTAGTTTGCAAACCTGATTGTAAATGTAAACACTCTCTTCACTCAATACTTATTCAGGAGTTGCTCGAAGAAGGCTTATAAACAAGTGGGCTTTTGTCCTGGAAAAACAGACAGCTATTGCGATTAATATTAGATTAACACCTCTAGTGTCCTACAGCACATTTTTATAATGAGTTTATTACTTCCAGTTTTGTGAAAACCAAATATTTTTAACAAACCATTGCAGTGTGTGTGGGGGCAGTGTTGTCTATGTTTCAAATCTGGCTATGTCTACAAAAATCTCATTAATACGAAGCAAGCTGGTAGCATTGAATAAAAGATTCAGATTTGCTGTGAAAAATTGACATTATTTAATGGATTTTCTGGGTTGATAAGCAAAGTAGAATGGGTATATCCCCCTAAAAAAAATACATATCACCTCAGTTAACAGTATAATAACTCATGCATTATATAACAGCTATTGGAATGCTGGCTTGTTGCTTGGTGCTCAATGTTCAGGATTTGGAATATACATCAATTTCCTTTTTGTATTTAAAACTTTAGCAATCTCATTTGCTAGCATGATAAATAAGACAGATTTACTTTTTCATCATCGCTGATGGCCAATGTCGAGGTGAACGCGTACCTCTTAGGAATACCTTACTTCCCCAGTTCAGGGTTACCTGTGAGGTATTCTCAGTCACAGGGACCCTGGTTCCATGAAGACTGTGTTCTGCTGATTTTTCAGTTTAAAATTCTCCACCTCATTCTTCCCTCTCCACCTTCTTAGGCTGATTAGAGCCTCCTCTAATAAACATGAGTTCTGGAATAATTCTCATATTCACAGTAAATGGTGCAATAAAAATAAAATTCTGTGTTGTGCTTGCAATCTGAAATGCTATTAATTGTTAAGTATTTTCAAATTCCGATTTAAACAAGCTGTTTCTGGGCTATCCAAGTCAAGTAATCTCAAGAGTAAAAAACTATTGTGCATGACTGCTCGTCATATAATGATTGATTTTGTATTTTTCATGTTAAACCTGTAACTCTCACATTCAACAAGCCAAATTATTAGAATTTGCTAATTCAGATATTCTCTTAACTCTTTTCACAGTCATATGCTTTGTTTTGACGTTCTCTTACCTACAGAAATACATCTGTAATGATATTTCATTTTGCTATCTTTTGTAAGAGTCATCTTCTGATACTTGGAAATCAACGAGCAACATATATTGATAGAGTACTATCTGCAGAAAATATATATGTTGCTTTGTGTCCCTTACAGTTTGCAAGTTATTCTTTGTTTTCCCATTCTCAGATGCTTTCTCCTAAAGCAGAAGAGTTACATTGGAGCCAGAAACTTGAAAAGTATCTGTTTCATCTATCAAGCCATTTATTAATTGCTTTTGTGAATTTTTTATGTTTCATATGACTTGTCATCTGGGATTGAGTCATGTAGCCAGACAGATGAACCTGGAATCTATGGAATCTGGATCTGTTTTATACTCAAATTAGCATTGGATAATGCTAAATAAATTTATAGTGGCTCACTAAAAAAGAACAAAAAAAGGAAGCTATTATTGTGATATTTAGTGAATTAGGGCATGGATAACCTTAGATCCTGCCATTATTCTGTTATGCCTGCCATGGAAAAATGAAATTCATCCTAATTGACATGAACACACCATTGTTTGAGACTTAATATTATATATGGCTCAGAAGATATTTAATCTGCTCTAAACTAATGATCATCAATCCTGTATGATAAGTGAAACTGCTGAAAATCTCAGAATTAATTAAACTGACCAATTAACTTCAAAATTTTGAATAGTCTCCTAAAATATTGAAATTATTATGATTTGTAAACTAATCTTGAAAGTCCTTCAGTCAAAATTACTTTGAGATAAAGTTGTAATGAATTAAAGTAAGAAATTAAAACATCTTTAATGAGGACAATGGGGGCATTAAAATAATTTATTGAAGTCTTTGCCTTTAGTAAGTAGTTCTAATGTTTCTCCAATGTATTATGGACTTCAATTTTGAAAAATGTTTTCCCAGTTTTTTTTTTTTTCGCCTTGGGCAGTATATAATACCTGCAAATTGTACCCATCAGAGTCATCACCTTTAAAACAAAGATTATGTTTAATTATCACAGCATCTCCAACACCCAGAGAGTACCCGCACCTGCAGAGGCACTTAGAAAATGTATAAATACCTGCATGGAATGAATCTTATTTACAAGGTTTTGGTAGCCATGTCATGGAAATGTAAGGGTTAGGAAGAGGGATTCTAGACTTAATTGCAAATAATAATAACAATCACTTTACATGGTGCAACTTGGGTACAGAATACCTAAGTTGATGTTTTAAATGTATTAGATATACTGATATTATAATTCTCATTTTATAAATGAGTAAGCTAAGACAGAGATTAAGTTGCTCCATGCCACTCAGTGATTAAATGGCAGAGTTGGGTGTTTCGAATCCAGGCCACATTGCTTCTAATCCATGCTCTTAACCAACATTCAAAATTGTCCATCTTGAGCCATTCTCCTTGTTAGCGCTATCATGTCATCAAAGAGAATTTGTGGAGTATTACTATTTTTTTAAAACTGTGAATATTAGGAATGCTTCCATGGAATGACTTCATCATATTTCCCAAAGAATGTTATAACTTATTCCAAATAAGTTCAAGGGAAAGAGAGATTTATAGATTTTCTTAATTATATAGATAGAGAAATGGAAAATACATGATAAAATTTATACATTCTAAATTCAAATTTAAGAGTAAAATGCACAAAAGGTTAATTTGGATAGGTCCTATTATGTTGAGAAGACAAAAAATTTACAAATCTTACTGATGTAAACATTTAGGAATAATTCCATTTGTTATCATAAAGAAATATACCTTTTGGAAAGGGCAAAGCAGTTTTAATGTGTTATGTCTTTGGGCTCAGACTAAATCTGATAGGAACAAAGAGAATGATCAATTTATAAAATAGAGGTTCCTCTTTATTCTGATGGTTGATTTCTTTTGCATTCTAATAAGTCTAAAATTGGATAATATGATTACACCAATTTTATGGGTTTTTTTCCAAAATTGATAATAGAGTTAAGTTCTTCTATAATCATGGTGATTTTCTGTCCACTATTTATATTTATTACAAAGAAGAGAGAGTTAAAGTATCCAACTGTAATTTTAGATTTGTCTTTTTCACCTTTCAATTATATCCATTTTTGCTTTTTGCCAAATTTGTGAAGTTTTCCCCCTTATGTCTCCAAGTATTTTTTCAGCACTGTATTCTTTTTCCTTTAATTCTGGCATATAGATGACATGCTATTAGAACTTTTGTTATTTTTCCACAAGTCTCTGAGGCTCTGTTCATGTTTATTCTCATCTTTTTTTTCCTGATGTTGTTCAGATTGGGTAATTTATATTGATTTATGTTCATGTCACAGACTTTTTCTTTTATAATTTTCTTTCTGCTGTTTGACTCTTCAGTTTTGTGTTTTGATTACAGTACTTTTCAGTTCTAATATTTCTATTTAGATTTTCTTTATATTTTATATTCATTTGTTGAGAATTTCTATGTTTCCATTGGTTTCAAGAGTGTTTGTGATTACTTGTTGGAATAACAGTATTGTCATAGCTGCTTTAAAGTCTTTGGTTTGTGATTCTCATATTTGGGTCATCTCAGCATTGGTGTCTGTTAATTGCTTTTTTCCACGTAAGTTGATGTTTTTCTGGTTATTTGTATGCCGAATAACACTGGACTATGTCACAGGCATTTTGAGTATTCAGTTTGGAGGCTCTAGATCTTGCTAAAGTCTACGGAGGTGTTGTTTCAGCAGCAATTGGCCTTGTTACACTCGGGCTGCACGTTTCCAATCTGCCCTTTGTGAGCTTTGGTTGCAAGGTCAGTAGGGTCTTCAAAGTGTTTGCTGTGCTATTCAGATCTGACCCACGGGCCAGTGTGAGCCTGGGATGGCAGTCTCTCTCTTCGCTCAGTTTTCAAAATTTACCTGTCAACTTTTTAGGACCATATCCACACACCTGTACATCTTGGGGATGAACCCAGGAGTTCATGAAAAATCTCTCTTTTGTCATGTTTCTCAGCTCCTTTCTCTCAATGATCTCTCCAATACTTTCTGGTTCCCTGAAGTCCTCTTTTTGCTCCCTCACCAAGAAAGCTGGATGTTTGGCCACTATTCTTTGCCACAAATTTTGTGGCAGGTGGAACAAACTAGAGATAAAAGCGACAGGGTTTGCCCCAGGCTCTGGAACCACAAGTTCACCACCTGGAGAAGAAAATATACTTCCCTCAGAGCTTTGCTTCGTGTAAGCTCCCATTCCTTCCACCACAGGGACTCCTGGGCACTGGGGTGCAAGGGCCCAGAGGAAAATAAAGGAAAACAAAAACAAAAACAAAAACGAGGGATTTCAAAATGTTAAATAAAATAAAGTTAAAATATTCTTTCCTCTTCCGAGCTTAAACTACGCTTACCCTGGCGTGCTCCCTGACCCCTGGTATGGATATTGAAGGGAAATGTGGTAGACTCACTGCTGTCCAGTTGTACTTTGAATTCTGCTCTTCTTTCCCAACCACTACTACTATTTAATTTTCTGAGTGTTCAAATAGCTATCCCATGCATTTAGTGTTCAGGTTTTATAGCTGTGTTCATTGGAACTAAAAGGGTGGATTGCACTCATGCCAGACATCTTTTGGTTAGTGTTTTCCCACCAACTAGACAGTCCTTGGCACATAGTATTCATTTAATAAATATTTATTTGATGAATAAATGTGTGAAAAAAACCACCTGCTATTTTTGAGAAACTGCCTGACTCTTAATATGGAAAATAGACTTTTGTGTGCCACTGTCCCAACCAATCCTGTACTCCCCCACTTAAGACCCAGCAGCGGTTTCACTTTGTTATAGCTCTAATGTTTGGGTGGTGGAAGGGTAGCTCAGTGCAGAGAAATCACAGACTGAGAATTGGAATTGGAATTGGAATTACAAGCACAATAGTGGGGAGGAAGAGAGAAAGAAAGAGAAGACTGCTTTGTGGAAGTACAGAATATTATAAATGTATGCACCATATGTCATGTACTATTAATAATATCCTGTATATAAAGCATAATCATGGGCAGAACATACATGAATTTTCAATATGAAAAGTATAAGAAGGGCTGAAAGAAAATACCCTCTTTCTCTCCTTATTGGACACTGCCCTCTTTGCTGTGATGTTGTCATTTGATACTGCAACACCATTTTTGTCTTAAAATTTACCAATTGCCTTTTTTTTTTCTATCTAATAGCTTTAGTGTTAATCTTTACTTGCCATTGTATGGGCATCCATTAACAAGTACACTTACGAACAGTGAGCTTAAAAATCAATATTATTTCAATGTTTTCAGGAATGACCACAAATGTATTGGTTGGCACTGCACATCAGTTTGAAGCAAACACAGCTGCAGGCATCTTATGTATTTGTGCTGAGAACACAGGGTATTCCCAATTTATAAATGAGGTCCCTATTTATAGAAGCTGCATTCATTTCACTCTGCCCTGATATCTTTCCCTTCTGGCACTTAATGACATGATGTTAGAACTTTCGTTTTAACAAAAGTTAGAACAAAACTAACTAGTGCATGATAAGAGAATCAGTAGTTTGTGCTGGAGTGATTTGAAATCAGTTATACACCTTCAAAGCTCCCATCGTCACACTTGGACCAACACATTCATGCACCAGGAGCTGTTTTGAGTAATAGAACATGGTGAGAAAGAATTAGAGTAAAATGCTTTATTTTCTAAATAACTTTTAATTTAATTATTGGAATAATGAGGCATTTAAAAAGGCCTTTGGCTGTTTACCTTGTGCTTCTGATTTAATATTTTTTTGCAAAATAGGTTTTGATCTTACTCAACATTAGGCTTTGTTCTTAATTTATAAAGTATTTAGATATCTTCAATGCTTAAAGGATCAGCACCTCCAAATTTGCAAACATTATTTCAGAAATATTGAAAAGAATGCATTCATTAACTATGTCACAATCATTTGAAGCTATATATTGAAATTTTTCATGGGAGCATTTTCTTAGTCCTAAGAATTATATTGCAAATTTTAATACTATAAGAAAACCTGAAGAATGGCTGAGTGAATATACAAACTATACTTTAGGTAGACTAGTATTAGATAAGCAGAATTTTGTGATTTGGAAGTATTTACAAATTATCTCTGAACAGATTATTTATTTTAATGCAATGGGGGATTTAAATAATATAAAGTAAGGTACTTTTTGTGAAAGAAACTACTTGAAGGACAACCACTAGAAAAAGCCTAATTTTACAATCTCAAAATATTTACAAAGATTGCCTTTTATTTCAGCATTCTATTGCCAAGTTATTTCATTCATAAATTTTATGATGACCTGAAAAAAAACATAATAAGTAATGTTGACCAGAGTGTGACAGAATTGGGGTAAGTGTGACCCACTTTCCCAGAATGGTGCCATGGGAAATATAAGAACATTATTTACACCCGATTCCAGCTAGATCACCATGTCTCAGGAAAAGGCAAAGGAAGGGCTAATTCTAGATGAGGTTTTTAAAATGGAGTCCTGGTGTCCTCCTAGTTTGCTAGCTACCAGAATGTAATATACCAGAAACGAATGGCTTTTAAAAAGGAGGATTTAATCAGTTGCTAGTTTACAGTTCCAAGGCTGAGAAAATGTCTCAATTAAAACAAGTCTATAGAAATGTCCAATCTAAGGCATCCAGGGAAAGATACCTAGGTTCAAGAAGGCCAATGAAGTTCAGGGTTTCTCTCTCAAGTGAGAAAGCACATGGCAAACACAGTCAGGGTTTCTCTCTCATCTGGAAAGGCTCATGGTGAACACAGTCAGGGTTCCTCTCTCATCTGGAAGGGCACATGGCAAACATGACATCATCTGCTAGCTTTCTCTCCTGGCTTCCTGTTTCATGAAGCAACCTGGGAGACATTTTCCTTCTTCATCTCCAAAGGTCGCTGGCTGGTGGACTCTGCTTCTTGTGGCTATGTGGTTCTGCTCTGCTCTCTCTGAATCTCTCTCGTTCTCCAAAATGTTTCCTCATTTATAGGACTTCAGAAACTAATCAAGACCCACCCAAATGATTGGAGACACACCTCCAGCTAATCCAGCTTAACAACCACTCTTGATTAAATCACACCTCCAGGAAGATGATCTAATTACAGCTTCAAACATACAATACTGAATAGTGATTAGAAGAAACAGCTGCCTTTTCAAAATGGAATTAAGATTAAAACATGTTTTTTCTAGGGTACATACATCCTTTCAAACCAGCACACATGGTATCTACACCCAGGCAGGAATTGTTACTTTTATATTCTTTCTGATCTTTGAAAACTGTCTTGATGCAAATATATACTATATAACGAAGGCTTTGTTTTGCTTCATACACTGGTAGGTGGCCATTAGGGTCTATATTACTTAGGGTTCTCTATAGAAACAGAATCAACAGGGAACATTCGTAAATATAAAATTTATAAAAGTGTCTCACATGACCGCGGGAACACAGTGTCCAAAATCTGCTGAGTAGGCTGTGAAGCTGACGATTCCGATGGAGGGTCTGGACGAACGCCACAGGACAGCCTCGCCAGCCGAAGCAGGAAGAGAGCCTGTCTCTTCTAAATCCTCCTTATAAGGCTTTCAGTGATTAGATTAAGCATCACTCATTGCAGAAGACACACCCCTTTGGCTGATTACAAATGGAATCAGCTGTGGATGCAGCTGACAT
This sequence comes from Myrmecophaga tridactyla, assembly GCA_004026745.1. Classification (NCBI taxonomy): domain Eukaryota; kingdom Metazoa; phylum Chordata; class Mammalia; order Pilosa; family Myrmecophagidae; genus Myrmecophaga; species Myrmecophaga tridactyla. Next base: position 130,324 of record PVIY010000993.1, read on the forward strand.
GATCATGGTTTAATTCTATGAAATGTCCTCATCGCAACAGACAAGCCAGCACTTGCCCAACCACCACTTGGCCGAGTTGACACATGAACCTAACCATGACAGTGAAATTGGGCAGTGCCCCTAAAAGACCAGGGAACCCAGAATATAATCACACTGTAGGGAAGAGAGCGCATGCAGGACCGCAGGGACTTGCAGGATAGACAAGTGGGGGGGGCACATTTACATGTAAATGACATTCTCACATCACATTCTAGTAGGCTATCTCTGCATCTCAACTTGCCTACACTTGGAATAATTGCTAATTTGTCTTTATTTCAGCATGCTTGATTTTGTCTATTTTATTTTATTTTTGTCATTTTTGACAGTCCAAATAGAAAACAATAGTAATTTCATCATTGTTATAATGTACATTTCCTTTGATATATTCACTGCTCATTTAAGTTTTCTCATCTTGATTGTCTTGTACTTTGTCCATTTTGTTTAATTTTTTTCTGCATTGATTATCAGGAGGATTTTATTTTGGTTGTTGTGTTAATCAGAGTTCTCTAGAAAAGCAGAACCAACAGGAGGGGTCTGTAACTATGAGATTTATAAAGGTGACTCACACAGCCATGGGAATGGAAGAGTCCAAAATCCAAAGGGCAGGTTGTGAAGCTGGTGGCTCTGATGAAGGATCTTGATGAACTCCACAGGGGAGGTTCAATGGCTGAAGCAGCGAAAGAGTTTCTCTCCTTCCTTAGAAGGCTCGACTGATTGAATTATCTCATTGTGAGAAATGAGGCACGCCTTTGTTGTTCGCAGTTGTAATCAGCCACAGATGCAGTCAACTGACTTAATACACCAGCCTTCCTGTTTATCAACCAGCCAGGAAATATCCTTGCAGCAGGGGTCAGGCCAGTGCTTACCTCACCAGACAAATGGGCATAATTGTTCGGCCAAGTTGACACCCGAGCCTAGCCATCACAGTCCACTCTTTGTGAACTTCGCAGCTATACACATCACCTTGAAACACATTTAATTTCCAAATAGAACACAATAATGGACATATGCATCATCTAACAAATACTCATCTGTCCTGTGTACAACTGGACATGCACTACATCTGTCCAGAATGGGATGCAATGTTTTCTTGGTTAACATTTACTCTTAAATTTCATAACCTATTACTTAAGTACTATAATATGAACAATACACCTTATGACAAATGTTAAGAGGAAAACAAGATATATGCTTATATAAAAATGCAAACATACTCATAACAAAACAGAAAGGAAATTTTCATACAATCACAGTCCTCATTTCTGTAACTGATTACATGGCCATAGTTCATATTTACCAGTACTTTCCTCCACTATTCATTCCATGTTCCCTTTACCCACAAGTACTTCAGCTGGCTGTGGTTCTTTGCCACGTAGGGTGACCCAAGCTTTCATTCCTAAAGTTTCTGAGCCATTGGTACTCCTGCCTGGATTGGGTTGTTGCAGCTTTCCACTGACTTTAATCACAGGGTGTAGTAGTACTAAGAGATGCCCTAGGGGATCTCCTGTATTATAGGAAAAATATTCTTTACCTACGTTGTATAGTTGCAGTTGTATTTTCCCCTGATAGGCAAGATCAATCACCCCTTCATTGCTAAAACCCCTTCATTGCCTGTTGATTCTGAGGAATGAGAAGCCCAAATGGCCAAGTGGCAGTCTTAACTTCCAGTTCAATGGAATCATTGTTGTGTCTCCTGGTAGAAACATGCCACCTTCTGGAACTAAGACCTGTAGACCATCAGAGCTTAAGGTTGCAGAGACAGGAAGAAAAATTTTCCTAGTGGATCACTAAAGGTGATAGTGAGTGGTGCCATTCTCATTTCCACCCCTTGATTCCCAGACCTGTGAATCCTGGCTATGGGATAAACAGCATGATAGAGTAGACACTGATTCAGAGCACAGACAGCCTCCTGGAGAGCATTGCCCCAGGCTGCAAGGTACTACGACCTAGTTGTCACTGTAGTTGGGTCTTCAAAAGGCCATTCCACCATTCAATCAATGCAGGTGCTTCTGGATGATGGGGAACATGGTAAGACAAGAGAATTCCATAAGCATGTGGAATTTCCTGCACTTCATTTGCTATGAAGTGGGTTCCTTAATCAGAATCAATGCTCTGTGGAATGCCATGGTGGTGGAAATTTCACTCTGTAAGTGCACAGATGGTAGTTTTTGCAGAAGCATTGCATGCAGGGAATGCAAACCAATATCTGGAATATGTGTTTCATCCAGCTAGAACAAAATTCTGCCCCTTCCATGATGGAAGCGGTCCAGTGTAATCAGCCTGCTATCAGGCTGAAGGCTGATCACCTTGGGGAATGATGTCATCCAGGGACTAAGTATGGGTCTCTGCTTCTGGCAGGTTGGGCACTCAACAGTGGCTGTAGCCAGGTCAGCTTTGGTGAGTGAAGTCCATGTTTCTGAGCCCATACATAATCTCCATCCCTACCACCATGACCACTTTGTTCATGAGCCCATTGGGCAATGGCAGGAGTGGCTGAAGAAAGAAAATGACTTGTATCCATAGAACAGGTCATCTTATCCACTTGATCATTAAAACCTTCCTCTGCTGAAGTCACCTTCTGGTGAGCATTCACATTGAACACAAATATCTTCCAATTCTTTGCCCACTCAGATAGGTCTATTCACGTACATCTTCCCTAGACGTCTTTGTCACTAATTTTCCAATCATCCTTCTTCCAAGTCACTGGCCATCAAATCTAACCATTAGCAACAGAAATTGTGTCAGTATACAAATGTATCTCTGGCCAGTTCTCCCTCCAAGCAAAATGAACAACCAGATACATGGCTCAAAAGTTTTGCTCACCATCGTCCTTTAAGGACATCCAAGAATGGGGTTGTAGTACTGCAGCTGTGCACTTCTGGATGGACCCTGCACATCATGCAGAACCATCTGTAAACCAGGCCCAAGTTGTCTCTTCCTCAGTCAACTGGCTGTAAGGAACTCCCCAAGAGGTCAAAACTCTAGTCTGGGAAAGAGAAGGTAATGTAGCAGAAGTGGGGCCCATGGGCATTAGGGCCACTGCCTCATGTAACTTATTTGTGCTTTTGTGACCTGCTTGGGTCCTATCTCGTATATACCATTTCCATTTTATGATGGAGTGCTGCTGCACGTGCCCAACTTTATGGCTTGGTGGGTCAGACAACACCCAGCTCATGATAGGCAACTCAGGTCTATGGTAACTTGAAGGCCCATGGTTAAGTATTTATTCTCAACTAAGACCCAGTAGCAAGGTAAAAGCTATTTCTCAAAAGGAGAGTAGCTATCTGCAGTGGATGGTAAGGCTTTGCTCCAAAATCCTAAGGGTCTGCATTGTGATTCTCCTATAGGGACCTGCCAAAAGTTTCAGACAGCATACCTAATTGTTGCTGACACTTCCAGTACCATTGGATCTGTTGGACCATATGGCACAAGTGACAAAGCAACTTGCACACCAGCCTGGACTTGCTGCAGATCCTCCTCCCCTTGTTCCAGTCCTCACTCAAAACTGGCAACTTTTCTGGTCACTAGGTAAATGGGCCAGAGTAGCGCAACCAAATGAGGAATATGTTTTCTCCAAAATCTAAAGATGCCAACTAGGCATTGTGCCTCTTTTTTGGTCATAGAAGCCAACTAGGCATTGTGCCTCTTTTTTTGGTCATAGAACGGGCCAGATGCAACAGCTTATTCTTCACCTTAGAAGGGATATCTTGACATGCCCTCACACCACTGGACACCTAGAGATTTCACTGAGATGGATGGACTCTGCATTTTTGTTGGATTTATCTCCCATCCCCTGACCTGCAAATGCCTTACCAATAAGTCTGGAATAGCTGCTACTTCTTTCTCACTAGGTTCACTCAGCATGATATTATCACTGTAATGGACCAGTGTGATGTCTTGTGGGAGGAAGAAATGATCAAGGTCCCTGCAGACAAGATTGTGACACGGGGCTGGAGAATTGATACACCCCTGAGGCATGATAGTGAAGATATATTGCTGGCCTTGTCAGCTGAATGCAAACTGTTTCTGGTGGTCCTTACTGATAGCTATTGTAAAGAAAGCATTTGCCAGATCAATAGCTGTATACCAGGTACCAGTGAGATGTTGATTGCTCCAGCAATGAAACTACATCTGGAACAGCAGCTGCAATTGTAGTTACCACCTGGTTAAGTTTATGATAATCCACTGTCATCCTTCAATTCCCATCTGTTTTCTGCACAGGCCAAACAGGAAGTTGAATGGAGATGTAGTGGGAATCGCCACCTCTTTATGCTTCAAATCCTTAAGAGTAGCGCTAATCTCTGTAATCCCGCCAGGAAACCAGTATTGCTTCTGATTCAGGATTTTGCTAGGTATGGGGCAAGTCTTCTGTCTTCCACTTGACCTTTTCTAACATAATAGGTTGCACTCCATGACTCAGAGAACCAATATTGGGATTCTGCCAGTTGCTGAGTATGTTGATCCTAATTATGCATTCTGGAACTGCGGAAATATCCACAGAATTGGTCTGGGGACCCACTGGACCCACTGTGAGATGGACCTGAGTTAAGACTCCATCGATCACCTGACCTCCATAAGCCCCTATTCTGATTGGTGGATCAGAGTGACGTGTTGGGTCTCCTGGAATTAATGTCACTTCTGAGCCAGTGTCTAATAATCCTCAAAATATCTGATCATTTTCTTTTCCCCAGTGCACAGTTACCCTAATAAAATGTTGTAGGTCTCTTTGGGAAAAGCTGGGGAATTGATTAAAGGGTGGTGACACTCTGTTTTTGTAATTCAAATTACACTTCTGTTCAAGTGACCTAGAATTCTTCTGCTTATACAGCTTAACTAAGAATTAGTAGACTGCCCAGCTATTTTACATCTAGGTACCCCATGATCTGCTAGACATAGCATTTGCCAGGTCTCTGGAAGTCAGATTATTTTGACTGCTGCTTTGAGTCTGCTGTCCATTATGGTGCCCACGCCCACCTTGTCTGCGGTGATTAACTGTTGCCACCTGGCTTCTGCCAACTCAGGATCCGATCATCCCCATTGTGTTTAAGGATTTCAGCTCTGTGACAGCAGTTTTTACAAAATAGTAAAATTTTGACCAACAGTGAAGGACAGCTACAGAGTTCTTGAGGGATGATGGAACTAGTCTTGCAAATTTATTTCTTAAGGTTCTGGTGAAAGAGGTGACCTCTGGGGGTTCCTGGGGTGTGTGAGCAGGTCTTCCATGATAAACCCACTCTAACATTCCCATCTCTCTCAGCCTCTGGATCCCCTCATCTACATTATACCAGGGCAGTTCTGGCATTTTGACCTCAGGTAATGGCAGCCAACTTTTGATCCATGTTTCAACCAACCATTTAAACACATTGTTAATGCCTTTTCTATCCCCTTGATCTACAACATTAAATGCAAACTCTCTGCTGGAAACTCTGATAAAGGTGAAGCTGGATTCACCTGGGGAAATTAGCTGGCTGAAGTAGAAACAGAAATAGCTCTTTCTGAACTCTGAAATCCTCTGTACTGACTTTTAAGAACTCCAACTAACTGGATGAGGATATACTTTCCACCTCCTTTGTTGATTGTAGATGCAAATAGCTATAGTTGCAATCCACTGATATATAGATGCAAGCCCCATCCCTGATATCCCATCTGTGAAATAACAAGCAAATGAAAACCATAACCTGGCTAAGTTGACACATGAAATTGGCTATCAAACTAATGTTGAAAATGATTTTTTTCACCAGTTTTTTAAAAGAAATTTATTCCTACCTTTCTATTGAACAGAAGTTTTTATTTTGATATAGTTAAATTTGTCAATTTATTTCCTTATATTTGTATATGTCTTTCGTTATTTTCCATCCTAAAGTCAAAATGGTATTCTTTTTTTACCTTTCTGATTCTAAAGTTTTGATATTTGTGTTTATTTGTTTTGTTCACCCATAATTTATTGTTTGTGAATTAGTGTGAAATTGGGAACCTAATTTTACATTTTTTTTACATATGGAAAGCTAGTTATTCTGGCAACAATCCTTCTTTACTCTATTCATGTTTTTCTAGGCAACCTGTATCATGTCACAATTTCCATAGAGAAATTTTGTGTTTTCTAGACTCTATAATATTTAATATTGATATATATTTTTTCTATTTCTTGGCTAAGGTCCTATTCTTTTAGCTAACAGAACATAAAAATAATATCTATTAGGCTTATCTTTATTTCTTGCTCTTATTTCTCAGAATTTTAGGTTTTCCTAGTCACTTTGTTAAATAAATGAAATATCCTCTTGTAGATATTTAATTGAATATGAATTTGAATTGAATTACACTCATAGATTTATCTGAAGTGAGTTGATATCTTGATAACTTTGTCTTCCCATGCAGTACATATTTTATCACTCTATCCAGTTATTTTTCTGATTGTTTACATTTTTGCTACATCAAATTATAGCCTTAAATATGTGTCTTCTGTTTGAAAAGATCCTATTTCTTTTGCCATTTCTAAATTCTATTTGTTGTAACATATACTACTGATATATATGTTTTGAGCTTATAATTAACAAACTTGGTGAATTCTTATATTAGTTCTAATAGTTTGATTCTTTTGGATTTTATATGTTGACAAATGATTTACTGTTTAAATTTTGATGACTCCAACTCTTCACTTCTTTTCACATTTCTCTTCCTTGTCTCATTGTTAAAACCTTATATATGTTGGGGAGTAGTGGTGCTAGACAGCTGTCTTTTATTCTTGTATCAAATCAGAAACTTTCTAAATTTCCATCATTTAATTTGATGTGCACAGTGCATTTTGGTAAATTCCATTGTTAGGGTAAACAAGTTAGATTCAATTCAGTGTTTGCTAAGGAATTTTTATTTTCATTCCTACTGATGTTCATTCGCTGCTGTTGCTCTTTTTTAATGTATTGTAAATTTTACCAAAGGCTTTCTCTGAACTTATTTCAATATCCTACTTTTGAAAAATCTTTTAACCTCAATTGTATTGCTAGGATTTCTAGATTTGAAAAATTTTGTCATTCTTGGGTTAACCCTACAGTAAGAATTTATTAGTCTTTTAATAAACTGCCAAATTTGGATTTGTAAGTATTTTATTTGGAACTTTAGAATCTATATCTATAAAACTGAATAGTCTAGGATGGTGTGACAGTGGCTCAGTGGCAAAATTCTCACCTGCCATGCTGGAGACCCAGGTTCATTTCCTGGTGCTTGCCTATGTTAAAAAAAAAAAAAAATTAAAAAAAAAGAATAGTCTATGATTTTATTTTTTATCATCCTTGTTTGGAACTGGTATCTAAAAAACAGAGATGTGTGTGTATATATATATATATACATCATTGGAAATTTATTTATTCATTTAATATTGCACAAATACAGAACACCAATTTTTCAAAAGATGTAGGGTTGTCATTTTGAATAAAATGTCTTTAATTGAAATAGGATTATGGAATTATAGAAAGATATATTAGATAACAAAATGAAACTTTGAGCCCCTCATCCTTTATAGATTAGATGCTTTTTTGTACCTTTATGAATATAAATGAGTTTTATACATTGCCCTAATTAAATCATATTTGCTAGCTTCAGTCACTGTTAAAAATTGATGACTGTAAATTGATCTATAACCAAATCAAATGGTTAATTCAAATGAGATTAGTCTATTTTTTTGAATAATCACTTAATACTGAACATGTAATCAACTGTGGTAATTATTTACACCTGGCTTAAGTTAATAAGCATTTATGCAGTGTCATTCACAGTCTTAAATATATTATGATTTTAACTAGACATAAACTACACATTGATTAGGGTAGTTTCAAAGGCTAAATGCACAATTCCTGGACTGTTGTCAGGTTTCTCTGACATTCTTTTTTCCCTACATACTTTACGTGTGATAGAAAAAGGAACTTATTAAAAGTATCTGAATCCTCAAATCCATTGTCAAAACAGTGACAATTCACATTAGCCATTTTCCTGATAATGAAGATTTCTTTGCTCATATTTTCTTTTTGAATTATTGTTTCAGCCATTTTCCTCTTGTACTTTGCTTTATAGTCAATTACCAGATTTGTCAAGGCAAGTGAGAATTGGGGCAATAAATATTCATTGTGGATTTTCAAAAGGACTGCATTATAATTCTGATCCTATCAGTGTCATTTATATTGGCGGTCACTAAAAAATAACCTTTTTATCTTGCTGAGAACAGTCCCTCACAAACTTGATGCAAGATGAGCAAAAGTGGCTTAGCTTCCTCTAGTGTACTCTTAAAAAGTTGTTGTTCTAGTTTGCTAGCTGCCAGAATGCAATATACCAGAAACAGAATAGCTTTTAAAATGGGGAATTTAATATGTTGCTAGTTTACAGTTTGAAGGTTGAGAAAATGTCCCAATTAAAGCAAGTCTGTAGAAATGTCCAATCTAAGGCATCCAGGGAAAGATACTTTGGTTCAAGAAGGCCGATGAAGTTCAGGGTCTCTCTCCCAAGTGAAAGGGCATGTGGTGAACGCAGTCAGGGTTTCTCTCTCATCTGGAAGGGCACATGACGAACATGACATCATCTGCTAGTGTTTTCTCCTGGCTTCCTGTTTCAGGAAGTTCCTGGGGAGGCATTTTCCTTCTTCATCTCCAAGGTGCTGGCTAGTGGACTCTCTGCTTCATGGAGCTGCAGCATTCTCTGCTCTTTCTGAATCTCTCATTCTCCAAAATGTTTTCTCTTTTATAGGATTCCAGAAACTAATCAAGACCCATCCTAATGGGTGGAGACACATCTCCCCTAATCCAGTTTAACAACCACTCTTGATTGGGTTACATCTCCAGGGAGATGATCTAATTACAGATTCAAGCATGCAGTATTAAATAGGGATTATTATGACTTTACAAAATGAGATTTTGATTAAAACATGGCTTTTCTAGGGTCCATACATCCTTCCAAACCAGCACAGCTGTGTTAGCGAAGTCTCTGTGTTGGATCTACATTATTTCTGGGCTTATGCCTATTTGCTACTACCCCAGATCAGAACACCAGCATCTGCTAGAGTTGTGATATTGTCTAAAATTCCCCCCAATTCACTCTTTAAAGTGCGATGACAGAGAGTTGTTATTACAAGGCAGATACTCAGAGAGAAGAACTTTAAGCCATTATTGACCCTGACATTAGTTCTGTCTATATTTTCCTCTATGGTTAATTTCAGGGGAACTGACAATGTTGAATTTTGCCTGAACTTTGTGATCCTCAGAAACAGTGTTAATTAAGAAACCCCTTACCCAATGTGTCACTGCTCAAGATGGCCTTCACTTCTCCTTAGCTTGACTAAACGTGACAGGCTCTCCTGACTGCCCTCAGCTGGGCCCTTGCAGAATTCACCTGGACCACGTTCGATCTGGCTTCAATAGTAAATGCAGGATGTAGCATTATGTAATCCATACACTCTATTGCTTTACTCCTCCAGCACTCTTCATTAGCTCATCTGAGCCCTTAAAACTCTTCTGCCCTCTGTTTCAGGGGAGTTGAGTGCTACTCTCTCTCTCTTTATCCCTCTTTATCTTTCTCTCTCTCTCCTTCTCCCTCACTATACTTTTCTGGTTTATCTCTTTCCTCTGTTGCATTTAGCTTTGAATAAAGTCATCATAATCTGTTTATCATTGTCCAGTGCAATTTTTTCTTTGACAGGACTGACAGTTCTAATCCCAGCTAATCAATCAGGAGACGAACAATGAGAAGTTGGAGGGTCTGTGTTTGGCCTTGTCCTAGGTCTTATGGGAGATAGGAGAAAGACTGGACAGACAGCAAGTTTCACCTAAGTCATTTGGGGTAAGGTGGTTCTTTGAGATAAGTTGTTTCCTCGAAAGAGTTAGGGCATTTTGGAAAGCTAAAGGGTGGAGAGAGTTCTTAACTTTCCTCATTTTCCAGAAGCACAGGGCTCAGGTAAACTTCAACAGTTTCAGGAAAGAACAATGGAGAGGAATGACCAAGATGGAGGAGGTCTTAGCACTGCCAAATGAACAATGCTTGAAAATCAAGAAGGAAGAGAAGTTTTGGGGGAAAAGATCATTATTCAACTATGTAAAGGGTGCTTATGAAGAAGATGGACTGGGCTCATTTACATTGTTTTCTGGCAATATATTAAAAAGCCAAACTCCTTTTTTATTAAAAATTTAGGGAATTTCTTGCACTTGGACTTCAATACACTTCCACACTGATCCAAAGAAATACAAATTTATTGGTGATACCAAATAGAATAATGAAATGAAGGTAAAGGTTGGTGTGAATTCTAGGGAAATGTAGAAAATAAGCAGAAATTCAACCACATCCAACTGTGAGAAAATAGTCACAGAAATATAAAAATAAGAAACAAATACCTGTGTTGTTAATCTATTCTTATGATAAAAATCACCTTCACCAGAAATTGATAGACATTTCTACTAAATATACCTGTTATTAAAATAGCTTATTTTACCCACCACTATCATCATTTTTTGTTTTTTTGTTTTTTGCTCTCTGGTATTTCACTTTTTGAAAGTAGACAATAGCAAACTATTTTCCTTTTCATACCGTAAAGCACCAAGACCTATATTCAATTAATATTGACCAACCTGAAACCAAGTCCTTCCCCTGTCAAGACCTTGAGAATACTGATCAAAGACATAATTAAGTTTAAAGCAGCAATCATAAAGCTCTTTCTGTATTTGGGGATAGTTGATTAACTTCTCTATGTTCTACTCTCCAGTTCATTTCTGTTGTAAAATTTACCAGTGGGAGGAATGCACATCTGATTGGAAGGCATGAATATCTAACAAGAAAGTAGGCATATCTAATTGATGGACATGGATAAGTAATGAACATGCATGTCTCACTGGAGGGCTTACATATCTGATTGAAGAATAATTTATTTAAAAAACAACCCATGGAAATTAGGAATATATGGTTTTTACCATGTGGTATATAGATAAAGACAATAGGACTCTCTCCTCAAAGAGTCTTCTTTGTTGCCCAGGTTTATGTGCTAATTAAAATAATGAATATGAGAAAATTCATCAAATGATTTTCTTAATCTATTCTTTACTGAATGTCTTTATTATCTCGAATGAGGCTTATACACAAAGATCATTCCTCTTAGTTTTAGATATTTAAATCTGTTTTGCTTTGGTGCATCAGAATTTATCTGATCAATATTTTTATGTAAATTATTTTGCTATTTATTTATTATCTCATTAGCTGATCAATCCAAGCAATAAGGAGTTAGAGAATTTGTCATGTTCAAGACATTTCTGATCTATCAATTGTATAGTCTTGATATCTGTATTCAGGAATGGGTCTTTGTGTAGAATTTCACCCAAATCTTGAAATATCTAAGACCAGAAAAGAAAAGTCAGAACATGAGGGAACATCTAAAAGCAACTGAATTGCCAGCATATTTGTAATAGTACTGTTAATAATTGTAGGTATGTACAAAGTTACCTGGTGTCTTAGTTTTCCTGAGTTGCTGTGAGAGTGGATTGTTTCAAACAATAGGGATTTACTGGCTCATGGTTTTGGGGCTAGAAAACATTCAATCTGAAGCATCAGCAAGGTAATTATTTTACCCCAAAGTCTGTAACATGCTGGTGCTGGCTGCTGGTGATCCTTGGATCCTGGCATCTCATCAAGTGGCAATGTCTTCTTTTTTCCTTTCCAGATTACATTGGTTTCCAGTTTCTAGCCCCTCCCTTTGGCTTTCCCTTACTATGTGTTTGTCTTCTGCTTCAGTAATCTGGATTAAGGCCAACTTCATTCAGTTGGACCACACTTTAACTAAAAATAACATCTTCATAAGATCTTATCCCCATGGGTTCACATTCACAGAAGGTGGCTTAAGATTAAGAACATGAGTAAATTAGGGGTTCACTATTGCAGTATGGATGTGTTGTAAAACTAGGAAATTTAATAAATTATACTTGGAATTTTCAGACTTTGAAGACTTGACTTCTATTATATGGTTTTGGTCATTATCATTTTTTCTTTTGCTATACATTTTGTTTGGTTTTGGTTTTGTTCTTTTACAATCAGAAAAACTTTCAAATTGAAGTTGAATTCCCTCATCTGAGACTTTCCATTTCAGGGTGTAGCATCCCATTTAATAACACTCTGGAGAAAATTGTCCCAAGACCTGTGACCTATACATTCTGGCAGGCTGAAATGGACTACAAACAAAAGGAATTTTATTTTTTGATATTTTGTCAACACTTATTATTTTTTTATATTCAAAATTTTAATTTTGTAAGAAAATACTTTGATTATCACTAAAATATAAGTTTTGGAAGAGCATTTTTTTCACTGATATATTCCAAGCATCAGGCAGGCCATGGTGGCTCAGAAGGCAGACTTCTGAGATGCCAGAGAACCAGGTCCAATACCTGGTGCCTGCCCATGCAAAAACAAACCAACAAAACAGGTGGTGCAATAGTGGCTTAGTGGCAGAATTCTTGCCTGCCATGCTGGAGACCTGGGTTTGATTCCCAGTGCCTGCGCATGAAAAAAAAAAAAAAAGGTGGGATATTCCAAGCATCAACAACAGAGGTTGAAAATGCTAGGCATTAAGTATACATTTTTAGAAGTAAAGAAAGAAGGAAAGGAAGGATAGAGGGAAAGAAAGAGGGAAGGAAGAGAAGGGAAAGACAAAAGGGAGAAAGAAAAGAGTTAGTTTCAAAATAGGTTCACATATGTATATGTCGCTGATGTAAACTAATTCAAGAAATTTAAATTCCAACTGCTTGGAAGACTAATATCATTAAACAGATATTGATTTTTACTGACATAAATCAACAGCACAGAACTGGGAGTGTTTTATTTGATATACATGCAAGTTTATGTATTGATCAAAATTTTGTTCTGAATCATACGATAAAAAATAAATAAATTGTTGACCACAAGTATAAAATAAGGAATTTTTTTGTAATTTATAGGAGACCATGTGATCTATCATGAACCAAAAACAATAGGATTAGCTTGAAAGTCACTGTAGGGAGTTGATCTTTCTAAATGATTATTGTGATTACCTTCAAAAGAATTACGTAAAGTCCATCAATATATTAATCTAGGAGATGAGCCCTCTTCAGTGTTGCAAATCCATAATGATTATTGCTGTGGCTTCTGATAATGCACTTTGAATTGCTAATAGATCTGGTTTCTGTAAGCTCCGCTATATCTTCTATTTGCGCTGCACCCTGCATCCTTGAAAAGGGGTGGAGTTATGCACTGTTACCCTTATGTTTTTGTTTGTGACAGAGCAGCTGTCAGTCTGCTCAGTTGAGGCCAGAGAAAAGGACCCTTGGGGCCTATTCACCCATTGCTGCTCTAACACCATATGCTTCGGTGCTTATTAGCATGAACCAATTTCAAAAACCCATTTGGAAGATTTCAAGTCAACTTAGCCTTTTAGAACAAAACTTTAACTGAAATAAAAGGAATGAGGGCTTTTCTTCTAAACTTTGATGTGCAAAGCCTTTATAATTCAATTGTTGCCAAGCCAGATTGTAGGATACACTTCTCATTATTTCAGAAGTTTCCAAATATTCTTTACTACTTATTTTTTCAAATGGAATGTTTTTTTAATATAGAAACAAACTCATTGACCTTCCTTCGTGTTAATTATTTGGGATTTTATTAACAACAAAAGTCTTTATTTACTGAATCCAATGTTTTTAAACTTAACTGGCAAAACAATTTAAATGTGTCAACAGTGCCACAATTGTAGATGATTCCTGTTTTATTTTTGCTCTGGCAAAAAAGTGTTGAATATCAAGCCACCGCTATAGAGTTAAGACCTTCCCAACAAACTAGCCGTCTTAGAGTTCCCAATGTAGTTATTTAATGACCTGGCAGGATTGGAAATTCCCTTAAATTTAAGGAACTTATCAAACCTTTTCTTGAAAATATTAAACCAATCAACACTTTGATTCTTTTAAAATTTTATCAAACACCAATTTGTAAGTTCATTCCTTTGAAATAAGTAAGTACAAAGAACAAGTTCCATGAAGAAGAACATTTGGTTGCAAGTCATCTGAGTGGAGTTTGTTAAAAAGAGAATGCAACTATCCAACTCTAAAGAGAGAAAGGTATAAGGAGTCTTAAGTGTGTCGATAAATTGAAGAATTACATAGGGATTAACATGAAGGAATTATGTAATTTCAATAGAGCTTTAGAAATTCAGTAATTCTGAGAGACACAACTAAGTGCCTGGTTCTAAAGTGCTTTGTTGTTTTGTTTAAAATCCTTCAGTCAATTAAAATGGCACCTTGAAAGGGTGACCTCAGAGAGTTAATCCTGAAAATACCAACTACCTTACTCATCTAATGAGCACAGACAGACAGCAATTTACGAAGAATGCAGTTATGAACACTAGATTTGTAAAATACACATATCTTTTATAATAGAAGAAGTGGCTGGGTTTCAGAGAAAATACCCTAGTCTTGCTTCTGCAAAAACCCCTGATTTGCTCTCAGTTCCTGGAATTCTATAGGATCAGTTAGACCCAAACTTTACCAGCATAGCTTTCTCTGCTGGGAATGCTTTTCTCTGCTTCTTTTTCCTGGGTAAAGTTTGAGTCATCTGCAGAGAGCAATTCCTTGACTATTGAAGTATTTTTCCTTGACCACATTTATCATATTTTATCATAACTTGAAGGTATACATTTATTTGTGTGATTACTTTTTTGTTTTTTTTTTTTGCATGGGCAGACACTGGGAAATGAACCCGGATCTCCGACATGGTAGGCGAGAACTCTGCCTGCTGAGCCACTGTGGCCCACCCTGTGTGATTACAGTTTAATATCTGAATTATAAGCTTCAGGAGAGCAAATGTTATTGCTTTTACCCCTGTATCTATAGCTTCTTTTTTCACAATTGGTGTTTGATGAATATTTGATAAATATTTGCTAAATCGATAATCCAGCTGCTTGTAAATCAGGTTGATCAGTGGAAGTCACCACCAGCCCAGAAATTTGAGAGCATGGTGTTTTCCCTTTTATTAGTTATTATTGAGTTTGAAAGAATATATTAATTTAAAGTATAAATTAAATTTAAATTCTATCACAATTCCTCATTGAATGTTGAGAATAGCTGCCTAATATTTATAAATGACTCTAGAACCCACAGCTCAAAGCACATGAAGTTTTAATCACCACAAATGTTATAATTATTAGAATTTTATTAACAAAACCATAAACTAGGTAGAAACGCTATAGCCTGTCAGTTACCCTAAGATCTCAAGGTGGTTTGGAGGGGTTGCTAGTCTTTTGAGGACTTCTTGTGCTGTGTATGTTGGGGATGTTTTATGAGAACGACACAAGTCACTTTGGAGGAAGTTATGATAATTGAGGAGTTAGCTTATAGAACAGACATTTTTAATGCCACAGCAATCTGAAAATGAAAACATTGAGGGATGAAACAGTGAGAGGAGATTTCAATGTGAAATAGAGTTTGGCTTACTGTAAAGGAGGTAATGTATACAGTTACATTTGCAGAGGGGAAAGGAGAACATCCTAAGGGAAACGTCTCCACCAGCCATTGCTTGGGAATGAGAGGTAGGCAAACATGACCCAGCAGGGGTCATGATAACCATATCTTTCTCTTTGGTCCATAGCCATCCCATATTTTCATAAAGAATTAAATCTCTCTGTGATTCATTGATCATATTGCAAGAGTTGGCTAGAGTTGGCTTTCCAAGAGGGTGTCTGGTTTCTTCTTTCTGTGGGAGAGGCTGCCCTACGGTGGTCCCGTCACCCCACAAGGTGGGTTCACTGGTCTCTACTCTCCGAGGGCACAGGCTTCCATCGCCATGGATCCTGGGTATGAATAAATAAATGTAGGAAGTGAGGGTTGCTGGACAGTCCCCAGGGCACGTGTGTGCCCCTTACAGCTGGATGCTCATTAGCTGATGGACTGACCTCTGAGAGCTGGTGGCCACCTTAAAGGGCAGAAGGAAATCATGCTCTGGACCCTGTGTCAGCTCTAAGGGCTCTGAAGAAGGCCTTCCCCACAGCCGTGGGATACAAAGTTCTCTGCCTTCTCCTTCCTCTCTGCAGAGCACCTCCACTTTCTCCTCCCCCTGCTTCACCTCACAGTGTAGAGTTACTGGAAGAGGAAATTCTCTTTCTGAAAAGGTAAGATGAAACCCAAATTATGCCTGACTGGCATTTAACCAAGGTCATTTTTAAAATATCTTAGTTTTTACTAAAGTGAGGAGAAAACACAAAAGAAACAAGCACTGAGAAGAGGCTAATATTTAGAGATATAGTCCCAACACCACCAAAATGGTGCCAGGGACTGAATCCTGTCCCCCATGAAGACACCTTCAAGTGCTAACTGCAGTCCTATGGCGTGAACCCATTTGTAAATAGGACTTTTGAAGACGCTATTATTCTATAAGGTGTGGATTCATTTGTGAATGGGATCTTTGAGGATACTGCTGAGATGATGAGGCCAAACTGAGTCAAACATATGGGGCCTTAACATTGGTGGAGGAACTCCTACTGGGCAAAGAACACTGGACCAGAGGTAGGAGCCAGAAGTCAGCAGAACTCAGAGGAGCAGAGAGAACGGAAGGTAATTTTCTCAATTTAACTGATAGTAGAAATTATCACTTGAGACATGAATGGACACATTGATGAGAAATTGTGGTCCATTTAGGGAAAAAATATTTAATTGGCTTATTTTTCTCTTGGTCCTTGTGGGTTTGATAAATACAATAAAATATAGCTCTTGGGTTTTCACAGAAGCAAAACAGAAGTTAAAGTCCCTGAACCTATGCCCTACTCTCTCGTGAAGTTTCCTCTTTTGAAAAATCTTGCAAATTGAAATCCCCCACCAAGACAGCTGACCCAGACAGCCAGTCAAGCCCCTAGTTAGTTACAACTGGCCCAATATGAAACAAAGCCCCACTTGGCCTAAACATGCCCTAATAAGATGAACAACCCTCCCGTTTAGTCAGCAGGAGTCAAGGTGACTTCCATTTAATGTTTCTAAAATGTGCTTGCCATTCCTAGAAGCCAGAAGCTGCTTCTGTTCTTGCAAGTGATCTGGCTTCCTTGCTGCAGCAAAAATTTTGGTGTGCCGAAACAGATGCTATAATCTGCAAACTCGAATCTGATTTATCTTTCATTAGGTTCAACCCTCCTTCTCTAATATGCAAGGGTTTACCTCTCCCTGGCTTTGCCCCAGTTGGAAACCTGATCTAAAACTGCTTTGTTTCAGGTCCAGTCCTTGAGCTAGGGGAACCTTGGTGCAGTTCCTTAGCCAGGGTGAGTGTGTTTCTCACTATACCCAGGGCTGAGAGCTTGCTGGAACTAGACTCCCCCTTTGGAGGTCAGCAGGTAGGCAGGCATCAGGCTCTGGATTCAAGCTACAAACCTGACCGTGCTCGGCCTTCTCCCATGTGTCACTTAGTCTCCTGTTACTCATGCAGGGCTCATCTACAGACCCTCCTGCTGGATTTGCATTTCTGCATCTTTAATCCTTCATGAGGATATCAATCTTGTTTCTGAACCAAGATTTTTTTATTATCTTTTAAAATTTTACCTTTTTTATGTGTCCCAGCGCTAAGCTTGATATTCAGCCCAGAGCAGTTAATAACTGCTTGATTTATAACTGAATGAATTAATACAGTGAATCCTTAAATTATTCAAACCTCTAAGAATATAGTAAAATAATTCTTTGGCTACTTCTCACAATCAGACTTTTTGCTGATGCTTTATCCAGTTGCCTGAAAATTCATGACAATAAGCACTTAATACTGATAAATCCTTCCTGTAAACTCAGTTTTGTGCTGAGCACTTAAATATTTCTCTATTTAACTTAACCATTACAACATCTAAATAAGGCAGGTACTATGATTAGAATTGCAACATCAGGAAAAAAGTGATGACTGGAGCAGAGCAATTGGGTAACTTAACTGAGGTCACACAACCAAAAGGTGTGAACCCAGTTTTCAAATGCAGACAGTAGGAAATTAGAAACCCATCTCTTAACCACTCTTATAAACCTCTGTCTGTTGTACTTGAATCATGTTTTACTTTGCACATTTATGAAAATCAATGCCTTTCAATGGAAGAAAAATGTAAAATTGCTATGTTTTGGGATGTAGAATTTGACCTTTAGATATTTTTGAATCATTGGAGTATGAAAATATTTAGTTTTTAAAAAGACACACTTCTAAACTGGGGAAGCAGTCAAGATAAGTAAAAACGATGCTCAGAGCTAAAATAGTGGGTATTTCTGTAAATGAAAAAAAAAAACTGAGACTGAAATAAAGTGATGAAATGGGGGGCCTCCTAATTTAAGCCAAACAGATTTGCCTGCCTCAGAGGTACATAGGGATTTATTAGAGAGGCCCTCAGTCAACACAGTTAATAGAATGTCAACATGAGTTCCCATGCATTACTCTAAAGTGCTTCCATCTCCAGAGTCATTGGAGCCAACTGCCAGCCAAATATGGGGAAGGAAATCCCATCATCCCAACACTTTAAGTTGCTGGGGTTCACAGCTATACCACACTTCAAGTGAGTATTGGATCATCCTGTTGAATGAATTGTCAAGGACCTGGAGGCACCTTGTCCTTCTCTGTCTAAAGCAAAGGTCAACATACCTGTGCATGTTGAAATTGCCCACACATACCTAAGAGAAATCATCTGTCAGGCAAGTTATCTGAGACTCTCCAACCCTGCACAACGGTTAAGATGTTCTGACATTCTTTGAGCTTGGGTCTTGACTTCCCTGAAACCAAGACTTTTGTCCAGGGTAGGTTTTGATATTTAGTATTAAATCTCCTCATAAAGCTTTCTTTTCTTTTCTTTTTCTTTGTGTTTTTTCCCACAATAACCAATCATATTTTTCCTTGTATAACTTCGTTGTACCTTCTATAAGCTACCACTTTTGCACTGAGAGAGCAGAACACTCTTGTCTCAGTATGAAGTGTTCCGTAATTTGCAAATTATCTTCTTTTGATAAATAAGTGGTCTATCATTTCTAAATTCTTAAAGTGTTTAATATATTTGACAACCTTATTTGAAATTGCACCATGTTCTCCTGACAGAGAAATGGGGTTTTTCATTGACCTAAAATGATTTAAGGAGAAAATAATCCATGTTTTCTCCTTTATCTTAGAATACCACATACCAGTAGTTTCTAACTGGGACAATTTTGCCCCTCTTTCCCTGCCAAGGACACTTGACAATGTCTGGAGACATTTTTGGTGGTGAAATTGGGTGGCAGAGTGCTATTGGCATGTAGTGGGATGCCACTAAACATCTAAACTGAATTTATAAGCCTCCATAACTGCGAATTATCCTACACCAAGCATCAATAGTTTCAAGGTTTAGAAACACAGCCATCAACATTTTATTTTCAAATATGTAAATCTATTTTTTTAATTTGGAAAATGATGCAAATTATGCACATTAAGTTTGGAAGATCATTTATAACAAAATCTCAGAGATTATAAAATTTTCTCCAACAATGAAAATTGCAATTTCTCTGATAGGATCACTTGGCACATTGTCAGGCTTGTCATACAGGCTGTAGCTGTGTTCCACAAAATATCCTTAAGTTATGAAGCATAAATTCTGTATTATTCTCTCTGAGCACATGATTATTCTCATAATTGGCAAAATGAAGTCATTGACTTCATGCTTGAAAGACAAATGTTTGAGTATCTACACTGTGACCCATAAAATATGCAAGAGAAGCCACAGGGGCCCATTACCAAGTACTATTTAGAAGTTAAGAGACTGGCAGCATCAGAGTTATTTTCTCCCATGAGGTTTCCGAGACTTTATACACCCAAGACCTTCACTCTGTTTAAGGCAGAGACATTTTTGTCTTCTGGAATATTAATGGCATGTTCACTGATCATATTAATGCACTGTGCTCTTTTTTTTTTTTGAGGGTGAGAGAAAGGGACTTTATAACCAACAGTATATTTATTTTTGCACATATGAACTAAATGATGAAAAATTATTAAAAGCTCCAACCATGACTTTGTTGATTCATATGAAGTTCCCATGCAAAAGTGAGCTATGAAAAATGAAAAGAGTAATGCCTCATTTTGATCCATGGGACTAGTTTTGAAGTGTGGTTTAATTGCAGAAAATTTCTTTAAACAACAATTAGATAACAAAAAGTGAATGGGTGTATTTACATGAGTTATTAGAAGTTATGTTAATACAAAAATTAGTGGTAGCTTAGGACAATTTTGTTAGGATATATTATAATTAAAATCTGAAAGAAGTATTCAATGGCCTATAGACTAGAAGATGTGTGTTATATTTTTCTGTTCCAGTGTTTTTCAAAATTTCCCCTACAATATCCAAGGACATAGGAGATACAACATGTACCTGTGGAGATCTGGCAAATGAGCCAGCAGTTGTGGCTGAAAGAGAAGGACTTCTTCAGTCTTATCTTGAACTCCAGATCAATTTTACCCTGCATTAAATGGTATATTTTAATGCAATATGTCCTGCCAAACATTAGAGCAAATATTGCCTTGCAAAATGAGCCTTATTTATGCTCTTGATTTACTATGTATTAGTATGATTTTTTCTCAGTATATATCATACCTCAAAAGGATGAAAATCATTTAACTAGTCACATGCAAATGTTATTTAAAAATGGTTGTATTTGTGTTCTGTTTTCTCTGGTCAATGTCACATTTATGAAGTTGTTGAGCTTTGACATATTATTGCTTTTTTTTTTGGCCTGAGCAGACACCAGGAATCGAACCTGGGTCTCTGGCATGACAGGTGAGAACTCTGCCTGCTGAGTCACCATGGCCTGTCCAACATACTATTGATTTTATGATTGAGAAACGAGACATAAAATTGCCAAGAAAAACTCAATTATAGCTTTATTTTATGGTGGTGGTTGTCATGGGGGGGACAGTTCTTGGTATAAAATCACATGGGTGGCTTTCTCGAAACTACTTTCTAGGTGGGCATAGTAATTGTCTTGGTTTGCCAGAGCTGCTTTGACAAGTACTGCACAATGGGTTGGCTTAAACAATAGGAATTTATTGGCTCGTGGTTTTAAGGCTAGAAGTCCGAAATCTAGAGATTGCCAATGCTCCCAAAGACTTCTGTGCTCCGATGCTGGCTGCTGCTCCCAAAGACTTCCGTGCTCCGATGCTGGCTGCTGCTCCCAAAGACTTCCGTGCTCCGATGCTGGCTGCTGCTCCCAAAGACTTCCGTGCTCCGATGCTGGCTGCTGGCAATCCTGGGGTTCTTTTGCTGATATCTGTGCCCCCCATTACATGACAGTGTCCTTTCCTTTCTGCTTCTGGGACGTCCATGTTCTCCTTTGGGCCCCCAGCAATATGGATGAAGTCCCACCTGATTCAGCTGGCTTCCTAAACAGGACTTTCAAAGATCCATTTCACAAATACATCTACACCCTGACTCAACTTAATGTGGTCACAGGTCATCTTTGCAGTAGCTCGTGCTGACAAGATTAGGATTAAGATGAAAAACATGTGCTGTATTTTGGGGTACATGACCAGTCTACCACAGAGATGTAACTTCCGAGCGTATGTAATGTTAAGGCTAAGTCAGATAGAAGAAAAAAAATAGCTTCATTGTCATAGTTTCAACTATCATTATATATGCTATAGTCTATAAATTTTATAAATCGTGATTTATGAAGGGAGACGTTCTTTGTGAAGAAATGTACACGGTGTGCTGTTATGGGCCAGATGTCTTCTGTGTATAATGGCTGAATTACCTTCGGGCAGGTGTGCTCTTTGCAGGTTGCTGAGCCACCACTCTCAGGAACAGGGTTTTGATTTCAGTTTAGGTGACATTCTATATTCAGGGCATGAGGGGCTTAATAATCAAATTATTCCTATTTCAGAGGACCAGCCATGACAGCGAAGGTCTAAATTACTGTTAATTTGGATCAATATGTGCATCCTAGTTTCCTGCATATATAAAAACCTGTAACATTCATCCTGTCAATAGTTTATGAGAGAGAGAGAGAGAGATTTTAGTGAAAGTCAGGTCTGAGAGCAATGTTTATTGGGGTCTTTATAGGAGAGTCACTGAGTGATCACAGGGGACATTATCGCCAACAGTATTCCTACACTGAGTACACTTTGAACAATAAGTACACTTGTGGGTCACTTTTTAAAAGCACAGTTTCTTAAAAACAATTCTCTGAGTAGGCAAGACAAAGTGGTTTGCACATGGAGTTATGATAGCCTGGTTTAACCAGGATTAAATTTTGAATTGTTACCCAAATGAATGGACTGCACATATACCAACTGATCTTCCCTAAATATTGCCTCTCTCAACTGGGATTTGGATTAAAGCTTAGCTTGATAACTTTAGACAGAGTGGCCTGAAGGAAGGTTGCTTTGTGCCACTGACTTAGGATGAACTGTATATTCTAAACAAACCATCATGTTGTTATTTATGAATGTATTTATTTATGACAATTAAACAGCCTGGCTGAAACTCTTCCCTAATCGATCCTTCCCCTTCTACAAGGGGGTGATCTGAATAACACCAGCAGTTCAGGCATGACCAGAAATTGACTGTAAAATACCAGGTTCATTCTGATACATGCCAGAGCATAACCCAGCCTCCAGGTACTTAAAAACATTACTGTAAACATGTTGGCCTGGAAGTGTTCAGAGCTGGGCATTTTTCAGTAAAACAGCTAACCATGGCCACCATGGCCATAGAAAATTCTCATTAACTCCTACTTTGTGTCTACTTAGAAATCAAGCGTTTGATGAAATAATGGCAGATATGAAACCAGCATACATGTGTCCATGCAAACAGAATGAACAAATTGACCACAATTGCAATATATTTCATAAACATACATGCAAACTAATAAGAGAGCTAAAAAAATCAAGGGTATTAGCAGGCACAAGAGACATATTTTTGTCTAACTGTTGAACATTGTTTAACTGCTTTCTTCTAGTTACAGTAGAAATACAGACTCATATCATGTCCTAATGGACTTACTAGCCCATGAGTAAAATAGCATTTTGTTGACAGTCAAGAACCTGTGTGCTTTTTGAAGTTGTATATATCTCAGAAAAGCATGTTCTTAAATAGAATCCATTCCTGTGGGTATGAACTCACTGTAAGCAGGATCTTTTGATGAGGCTACTTCAGTTAGGGTGAGGCCCTTATTCAGGATGGGTTTTAATCCTCTTACTGGAGTCCTTTATAAACAGAAGCAAAACAAAGAGAAAGCCGCAGAACCAAGAAACTGAACAACACTGGTGAGAGAAAGGAGAAACCAGCAGATGCTGACCTGTGCCTTGTCATATGGCAGAGGAACCAAGGATTGCTGGCATCCAGTTTTCAGGAAGAAAGTGTCACCTTGATGATACCTTGAATTGGACATTTTCCTGGACCCCAAATGTAAACATATAAATTTCCATTGTTTAAGACAAACCAGCTCATGGTCATTTGCTTTAAGCAGCCTAGGAAATTCAAACAACTTGATTGTTTTACCAGCTGCCCTCACACTTAAGCTCATGAGGAAAATATATTGAGGAGATACTCTAGGAACTGTACAGCCTCCAATGCCATAACCTTCTGCCCAATATTGGAATATAATTTCTGATGAGCAAGGCTGAGCTGCAGCTATGCTCAAAGTCTCCTTTTGCTTAGGCCGTAGGTAACCTAAAGGTTATCATCTAAAACAAATTACAAAAATTAGAAGGGAAAGCAGGGGAGGCTACGAAATGCTAAGAGTGGTACTGAGTTTTTTTCCCAGGTGAGCCATCATTTATGTCTTTCATGGAATAAAATTCCAAGTAGGTTAAATGACTAGAGTTTGGCTGGCTGTACCTGCAGTATATTAATGCAAGGAGGATGCTTTATATTTTGAAAGAGGGCACAATGTGAAGGGAATTTCAGAATGATATAAGGTGGGTACAGAGGCTATGAAATGGAGTGGCCTGTGGCATCAGAACATTTGAAGGGGTTCTACAGTCCACTGCCATGGACCTTGAGCTCATGCTCACAGCCAGCACCATCAAGCATAAGAGCTGGCCTTAGGAGTATGGTGGTCAGTCCACGCTTAAAACCACAAGGTGGTTTAGAAGGTGATGGAGGAGGCTTCCCTATTGTGAACCAGAAAAAGTAAAATCTGGAAACGAAGATATCTAGACTTTTGGATACTGGATCTTTATAATTTTCACTTCCATCTGTTTGTTTCTCAATCTTTGCACAATTGACTTTTAGGAGTGGCTAATTGTTTGTTGGGCGGGTGTGTGTGTGTCTAGCCTGTGCATTATGGGGTGTTTAGTAGCAATTCTGGGCTCTAAAACCCCTGGATGCCAATAGCACCCACTTCACCCCCATACCACCCCTAGTTTTGACAACCAAAAATGTCTCCAGGAACTACCAGATTTTTCCTGGGAAGCAAAGTTGCCCGAGTAAGAACCACTCTAGTCTATGAATAGAACGTCCTCCCACCAAAAATTAACAAATAATGATGTAAAGACCCAAATCTGAATAAACTTATAGCAGGTTGAGCAGTGAGGAAACCCAAACTACCCAAAACCTACAGTAGAATTCTGGATTTAAAGAATGTGCTGTTAATTTTCCTCAAAAGTGGTAGGTAATAGGAATGTTTCAGGCTTTTTGTAATTATTTTAAGGAAACAAGTACTTTGGTGAAAATAAAATACCCTTTTATAGAATGGTTTCAGTTGCAATAAAGTACTAACATCTGTCGTTATATAATCATAAATCTGAAGATGCTGGTCCTATTAAGCACATGTTTTTATAAAGTCTTTGAGCCAGATGCCATAGGCAACTATCTGCCTCCCCCAGTGTTTCTCACAAATTGATGAAAGTGACAAAAGGAAGATCAAGATGTCAATAAACCTATATCAGGGTTGGCAGAAAGGACTCTGACCATCCCAAATGCCACAAGCCTCATGGGATTGCTGCTAGCTATGGCATATGTGTAAGTTCAATTTGAAAGAGGAAAATAAAGGTTCCTTGGAGTGAAAGCCGTGCTGGGACCAAATATTTGATATAAAAGTTGCACACCTGCCAGAAATGTGGCATGATAAATATTTGGAGGTTCTGGACCTAGAGGTGGGGCAGTGGCCATCAGATGGGAAACCTTCCCTTCGGAAGCCTGTGCTGGTTTGGAGCTGCATATACTCCAGAAAATACATGTTTTTAAGCTTAACCCATTCCTGTGAGTGTGAACCCATTATAAGTCAAAGTTTTTGATGAGGTTTCATCAGTTAAGGTGTGACCCAACTCAATCATGATGGATCTTCATCCTCTTACTAGACTCCTTTATAAACTAAATGAAATTCAGACAGAGAGAGAGAGAGAAGGCCACAGGAAGCAAGAAGCTGAACTTCAGTGGAAGTTGGAAGAGAACTGGGATTCCAGGAGAGTCCACCATATGCATTGCCATGTGACAGAGGAGTCAAGGACCAAGGATTGCCAGCTCCAGAAAGCCAGCCTTCAGGAAGAAAGCATCACCTTGATGAGGCCTTGACTTAGAATTTCTGTGAGCCTCAAAACCATGGGCTAATAAATTTCCATTGTTTGAGGCAACTCATTGCATGACCTTTGCTTGAGAAGCCAAGGAAACTGAAACAAGCCTCTTTCACTATGACAAGTAATAGCCCTTGATGCTTTTGAACAGCACCTGGAACACAGTGGGGCTGAATTAATATCTGCCAGACAGCTGAATGGGTTGGGGGCGGGGCCCTGGCAGCACAGCTTCCACCTGATTCCTGACATTGATACAAGTGGTACCTGGATTAGCGGGGCCTTGTCCTCGCGCACAACTGTTCTAAAGTCAGCTATGGAATGATCTGTTTGCTCTCTACCTTCCCCAATAGAAAGAGATTTCTGTTAGAGTAGGCAATGCTTCTAATTAATTCATCAGAGAATATCAGAGTCTAATACAGGAACTACCTCATCACACAGGAGGGGAAAATGTTACTGAAGGAACGAAGCTCATCTGCAGCAAGTTGATTCATTCTACTTGCACTGGTTCCACAAAACGCTTCTTAGAAAGGAGAAAAATAGTGCATGAGGTTGTCATAAGTGATTTTAGAGTGATCATAAATATTCTTCTTTTTAGATTATTAAATCCACTTTATTTTTGCATTCATTAAAATATTTTTTCATTTTTGAAGATGTGTCTGTGTGTATGTGTTTGAGTTTAATGGGTTTAATGGACTTTGGCCTTAACTGCCAAACAAAGCAGCAATAAAATATTTCTCTTCTATGTGTGTGTATAAATTCAATCTACATAAGTTCAATCTACATAAGTTTTAATTTATATGATATTATAAGTATTTTGATGATCATACAATAATATACATTATTTTGATATTCTATGAAATTTTGAGTCTGGCTGTATTCCACAAACATTTATCCCTGAATCCACCAGGAATTGACCTTGCTCAGTGGCTTATTTCTTTTCTTGGGGAGTATGTCAGTTTGAAACTGTTATCTTCCCCAGAGAAGCCATGTTTTAATCCTGATCCGATCCTGTGGGGCAGACCTATTGTTTAGGGTGGAAACCTTTATTAGATTGTTTCCATGGAGATTGACCCACTCAATTGTGGGTGTGGATTTGGAACTAGAAAAAGATGTGACTCCACCCATTCAAAATGGTTTTTGATTTGTTTACTGGAGTCCTTTAAAAGAAGAAATATTTAGGAGAAACCTCAAATGCAGACACTTGGAGAACAGTTGCTTCAAAGCCGACAGAAATTCAGACATTTGGAGATGCTTGGAGTGCCGACAGAAAGATTAGATTCCTATGCACAAATGTTTGGAGATGCAGAGCCTAGTATATGTCACCAGGTGCCTTTCCATGAGATGCTAAGCAAGCCAGAACTCAAAATTATGTGCTGGAGGGGCTAAGTAAGGCCCACAGATGCTTAGATAGGAAGCCATTGGCATCAGAAGCTGGAAGCAAAACAGAACCAGGACCAAGGCAGTGGATACCAGCACCATGCCTTCCCATGTGACAGACATTGGCCTTTCTTGAGTCAAGGTATCTTTCCTTGGATGCCTTAGTTTGGACATTTTTATGGCCTTACAACTGTAAACTTGCAACTTAATAAATTCCTTTTATAAAAGCCAACCCATTTATGGTATATTGCATTCCAGTAGTATTAGCAAATAAAAACAGGGAGTTCATGTCTAAATGGGCATTTGAACCACCTACCTTGAGGTTTTGTTGGAGCAACTCTACAGTAGCCAAGTTCCATGGCACATGGCGGGGTTGCCTGAATTGTGCTGGGGTTCCTGAGCTGAGACAGCCCCATAAATGTCTCTTGAAGACCACCTTCACCCTGCCTGCAGGCTCCCAGGGCCTTCCTCCACACAGGCCTGAGTCCTTCTCACATGCTCATGCCTTATATGATGACCCTGAGCTTGGCAACCTGCAGACACATAAATGTCCCTCCACATCCTGCAGGAGAAGGTTTTCAGCTTATGCATGGATTGTTATATCACATATGATATTTTAATTTTGGTTGTACCTCTGAAACGTAGTCCAGCATGAAATTGATGACAAACACTTCTTCACACTGGCTTCTGGAAAATTCAAAGGCAAATCAATAAGTCATTTCTGGCAGCCGTCTGTTATGTTTTATATGTATTTTATCCATTGCCAAATGTTTTTACTGATATTTTTAGTCTGCTCATTATGCTTATTGTGCAATATGTGTTTGGGAAGTTGCCTTAATAGTTTATAAATGAAAAAAAAACTATTTTAACAATGCCAGTATACCTCAAGTTTATAGGTTGTATATTATTTTATAAAAGAATATAAAACATAAGTACTCAGTAAAGTAGCTAGAGAGATTATGTTAAGTAGAACTAGGCTTTAGACAGAACAGAGATTACAAAAATCAAATATTTTCAGAACAAGAGAATGCTTTTTGAAAAATAATGGGCATTTCAGGAAGAAGTAATGATGGGAAAATTTTGTTACAGTATCTTTCTTGCTTTCTTGTTGTGATATATCCAATAAGTATAATTTACATTAAGGGCGCTTATTGTTTCATGGGAAATGTATTTTTTCTGGAAAAAACAGGACTATTTTATTGAAACACACACCACCCCATTGTAATGGCTTTTGCTCAGAAGTTTCTGTGGATGGCAGAGCCGCAGGGTCTGAGGAGGCACCAGTGTCCTTGGCAGCAAGGGACCCTGACTCGTTTAAGCTAGAAGTTGTCTAAGAGATGATCTCTGGAAGCAGAGAAAAAGAAGAGATACAAGGTGACACTTCCCTCAGTGGAGTCTAAACAAGAAAGATGTATTTCCTCAAGGGGAAAAAAATAGGACATTGAAGTTCAACTTTTCTTGGAGAAGTACTGCTGCGGAGAAATATTTTCTATGGAAACACTGATCTGGAGAAATGAATGCTTTCTCTGTGACTGACCATTTCTAGGCTAGATTTCCATTTACCTTGGGTCTGAAAACTCCCAAAATGCAAATTCAGTCCATAAGGCTATTTGCGTTTTTCTGAGCCTGGAGTCTTATTAAGACACTTGTATTCCTAAGTTTGATGTTCTTACCTCAATCTTGGACTGTCTGCTTTGTAATTTTCTTTATAAGAAAATTTTCGTAACTTGTCAGGCAAATACAAACTTCCAGATGGTCTAAAGAAAGCCAAATGTTGCAAATAAAGCTCACAGCTGGAGATTTCCATTAACTTTCAGCATTTTGTTATCAAACTCAGGAAAGGGAAGTTGAGTAAACCCACCAGAGGCAGTGTGACTTAGGGCAAAAGAAGGGCTGTATTTTCTGGGGGCTTCCCTGGAGGGCTAATGAAAGTCAGAGCACGGTCTTCTGCAAACTGAAGGTATCCTAGAAGCACTGCAGTTCCACTTTGTTGAAGAAGTACATGATCATGAAAGTTCCTGAGATAATCGCAGAGAGAAATGGATGGAAAGGAGGCAAGGGCTTTACTGCTTCCATTTCTGAAACTTATGGAGGGTATGAAGGGGGCCTGGGGCACACTGTGCCTGCCATAGATTAGGCCATCACAGGAAGGCTTCTCTTCCCCACCACTGACAGAATGAGCTACCCTGTGTCAATGGCATCCTGCAGCCCAAATGCCAGTCCCATGGGTCTTGCCATGGTGAACCCAATCTCTTTATCCACCAAGCTTGGGTCAGCAAGCAAGATAAAGCCAGAACAATGAGGATATTACATAATAACTGGCACACTGCGCAGAGGGGTCCATTTTCCCAGTTTGATAAAGATGATCAGTTCAAACAGGTCTTCCCCTTGTCTTGGTTAATGGGAGTCATACCAGGAAGATGAGTATTTTAGCTTCTTAAGGCTGCTGTGATACAATATTCCAGAAATGGAATGGCTTTTAAAACTGGAATTTATTAATTTGCAAGTTTGCAATTCTAAGGCCATGAAAATGTCAAATTAAGACATTCAGGGAAAGATACCCTGGCTCAAGAAGGCTGATGATGCTCAGAGTTTCTCTCTCAGCTGGGAAGGCACATGGTGATGTCTGCTAGCTTTCTCTCCTCATTTCACAAGGCTTCCCCTGGGGGTATTTTCTTTCTGCATCTCCAAAGATCTCTGGCTGTGTGGGCTCTGTTGGCACTGAAGCTTTTTCAAAATGGTTCTCTCTTAAACGGCTCCAGTAAGCAATCCCACCTTGAATGAGTGAAGACACATCTTCATGGAAACCATTCCTAAGCAAAAGTTACCACCCACAATTGGGTGGGTCACATCTCCATAGAAATGATAAAATGATCCCGCCCAGCAATATTGAATGAGGATCAAAGAACTTGGTTTTTCTGGGGTACACAATAGCTTCAAACTGGCACAATGAGCACCAGAAGTAGATGATCAAAACCATGCCAGGATGAGCAGTAGGACCAGTCCTGGCCAATACCTCCTTCATGATGCCCCAGATGGGGACATCCATGAATGGAAAAGTTTCAGCCAACATCCTGGGCTGCTAGCCTTCTCTGAGTCTTCGTAGCTGTCATAAGTACAGGAAGATGTGAGTATTTGGTGGGTTTTGATTATTCTCTTGGCCCCACTGGGGGACAAAAGAAGCTTTTCTTTTAGAAGAAAGCTGCCCAACTGTTTCAGTGGCTTTTCCATCTCAGCCCTATCCTCCAGAATTTCTGCAACAGGGCGTGGAGTGAGTTAAGGTATTGTACAGTAACTTTTGAATGCTGCAGCCGGAAACTGTTGGATCACTTCTGCTCAAGGGCCATTGGCTTCTTTCTCTGTGTCTCCACCTAACAATATCGGAGGCTGGGAAATGAGAGAGGGGCACATAAATGTTTAGACATCATAAAATATCTCTGCTGCTTATGGCTTCTTCTGCAGATAATTTAATTCATGTCACTAAGTATATGCACAAGCTAAAATGTCAAGACCAGAATGAATAATTTAGTGGGACCTGTAAAAAGATTCAGATGAGAAGGCTTTGGGGGTGCAAATAATTCCTATGAATGAGTTGAAAGTTTTTCTTTAAGTTTTCTGGTAGTCAAAGAAAAAGTGGAACATAATCAATTATATCACGGAAATCCCATTGGGCACATGTGAAAATATACTATTTCCTCAAACAAAATGAGTTTGTTCCTAGACAAGATAAGTATGTACCTGTAATAATTTTTTTTAAATGTGTCCAAGCTGTTTTCTCTTCCAACAGCCTCTCTCTCGATTAGCCCATATGGAAATACTCAAGTCATAATACTCGTGGTCAGCCCTGTCTTATTCAACATCTCCCCAGATCTTATTAGTTTAACTTCCAAAATCACTCATGAATTGACCTCCTTCTCCCTTCATCTCCCTTCATGGCGGCCACCATCATCTCTCACCCAACCAACCATAAGCATCTCCTAGAGCCTCCTACCCTACCTCACAGCCAGCACACATCACTCATGAATTAAACCAGATCACTTACCTTTCCACTACCCTCCAATGGCTTCTGAGGGTTGAATGGATGAAGACCATGTATCTCAACTGGTCAACAGTCTATCTGACCTTCTCTGTCACTCTGCATTGTATTCACACTGACCTTCTTTGATTTTGATTAAATATTTTATTTCTAAGTTGCTGAGCTTGTTCTGACCCCAGAGCTATTCGTGCCTGCAGAATTTCCCATGTCTCTTCAAGTTTGACACTGTGTAGCCTTCTTACTTTCGCAAAGGAGCTCTCCTAACTCCTCTCTACCTTGACTGGGTCAGGTGGCTCATGACACACTCAAAACACAGCATGTTTCCTAAGTAGCACTTACTGTGGGTGTTACTATCCATTTCCTTGTGAGATTATTTGAATAGGGTTTGTCTCTTCCACTGGTCTGAAAGCTCCTTGAGTGTAGAAGCATGTTTGGTTTGGCTTACCATCCTACTCCCAGTGCCCAGCAGAGTGCCTTGTACAGAACCAGCACTCAAAGCCTATTATTTTCACTGGGTGGGTGTTGGGAATTGAATCATGACCTTCAAAACATGTGCAAGACCTAAGCCCAGTCCTGTGGGTGTGAACCCAATTGTAAATAGGATCTTTGAAGGTGTTTTTAGTTAGGGGGAAGCCAGACTGAATGAGGGTGGACCTTAATCCTACATGGCTGAAGTCCATATAAACAAAGGAAATTGGACATATATGTGGCAAGCCAGAGAAGAGAGATAGAGCTAGATTTCCACATAGTGGAGGCAGAGACTGTGCCACCACCAGAATGCTACAGATTCTACAGAGAAAGCATGGCCTGCTGATACTTTAATGTGGACCTTCTAGCCTCCAAAACTGTGAGATGATAAATTCCTGCTGTTGAAGCCAAGCTGTGAGTGGTATCTATCATAGCAGCCTGGAAAAACTAAGACTGTGGGTAGACAATGTTTATAAATGATTCATCATTAAAAACAAAAATCCAATGAGTTATACAAACAAACAAACAGATGGTGAACTTCACACAGGTGGCACTTACAGGTAAATGTCTTCTGCCCTAACTGTAGAGATGGGTTTCCCAAGGCTGAGACCTGAGGGGGCCTCCAGGCACTGGGAGCAAGGGCCTCTTGCCCTAGTCCTTCCACCACCTTCATCATGGTGGAGAGGGAGACCCCAAACCCATTCCTCCTAAGCCCAGTCTTTCACCACCTTTTGCCTTGAGTCCACCAGGCATATCTCATTATACTTTTTCTTCCCCAATGGGGCAGCCACCAAAAAAAAAAGAAAGTAGACTCTGGTCATCTCTCATCCCCCAGCTTCTAATTCACATAACCTTGGCACATCCATGTTTTCCATCCACAATTTCTAAGACCACCCCATTTGCCTTCTGGAATTCCTCCTCCATTATTAGCAAAATCTTCTTCCACAGTCCCTTTTTAGACACTATGTTCATCCTCCTGCTCTAAAGAAATCTAGCTTCTCAGCTTCTGTTTAGGAAATACTACATTGTATTGAATTCACCTTCACTTTCTTATGCAAAACAAGTTAGCAGAAACAAAAAAAATAAAACTTCAAAATGATCTTGTAGCTCAAACATGGCAAAATGACTCCTTTACAACTAAGTCTGAAAGAAGAATCTAAAAAATAACTGCTCTTAAAAAATGATGCTAAGTCAAGAATTAAGTCACAAATATTTTATTAAATATGACCACATGAGCTGGCTATATGAAACACTAAATTTTAATAGGTTAATCATAACTTTTCAAGATTTTTTCTTAGGTATTAGCAAAATTGAAGACAGCACATTTTTTATTTAGTAGAAGAAAAGAAATGTAAAAAAGTTTAACTTTTAAAATAGCTTTGAGCACTGAAAGTCTTTACAATTCTGTTATTAATGATGACATTTTCTTCAGCTTTTGCAAGAGCATAGTGTGGCGGTCAGGTTTTGGAGGAAAAAGCAAATTTTGCTTTTGAATTGATGAGGCAGTAAGCCAGGTTGTTAACGGGGAGGGTTTTTCAAGAGAGCAGCATCTTGCATCTACGATAAGGGAGGAATTGTGCAGCTAAAGAGACCCAGTGTATGTCTGAGATGAGCACAGAGCCCAAAAGAGGCCTTAAAACTGAACTGACTGAAGAAATATGGGCATCTACTAAAAGGTTTGTTTTAGTTTGGGAAGCTCAAACCATTATTATGATTGAAAGGAGCTGACAGATATTGCAGCTTGACACACGACTAAGTCTCGCAGGAAGAAATTTGGACAAGCCCTATATTTGTTCCCATCACTATTCAGAGTGGACATCTCTATGCACCTAAATCAGTGCATCTACATAACTTCTGGGTTAAAGAAAATATTTCAATCTTCTTTATTTGCATTTTAAATTCTGCCTATGTTTAATCATGTGGTCTCCCAGTTTTCACTACCCCATAGCATATAAAACTGGATTGACGGTATTAACCTATATTTCCCTGGTCCTTGAATTGACAAGCCAATGCAGAACAATTGACTTAAAGGCTTTTTAGAGCAATGGTGTACTTGGTTTCATTTATTTATTTTTTTTATTCAGGACATTACCTCATGTGGAACTGGGGTGAAAAACAGCTTGATCCTCTTATCTTTCCTTTTTTTCTGACCAAGTAACCTGGGAACAATGACGGAGACAGATACCAGAGAATGAAAGAGAGTCAGAAATTCTGATATCAGGGATGTCCTACTTTGAGAAAATAGATCCCTTCTCTGAGATGCAAGGGAAGAAGAGAGGATGCATAAATAGAAACAGATGAGAAGCAGCGGAGTACAGCACATGGCTGTTACCAGTAAAATAGGAGGCAGAACCTTGCCGGGTTGGTGAGGGATTGTGCTAAAGTTTTCCAGGAAAATGCTTTTTTTCATAAATTTCCAGGGGGAGATACATAAGGGAAATTAGATGTTAGTAAAAAGTATCTCCTTGTGTGATGCTTCTATGAACCCTTAGTTGTCATTTCAGGATGGCTGCTGTTTCTGCTACTTCTCTTCCTTACTAAAACAACTTTAGCTGGGACCACACTCCCTATTCGATATGCAGGATCTCCGTGAGCAAAGACGGCCCCAAAATTGGTGGGTCAGAAAAATGGATTCTGGACCTTCAGAATCTACCTTACTCTCTTCTTCTACATCTCCAAAGCAGACTCTTGCAATCATCAATTATATAAAAATCAGCCGCCAACCAGGGTTCTTATCTTCCTCTTTCTGACAAAATAAAGGTCCCTTTCTAGAATCATACATTCCAGAGAGGCCAAAACTGTGAAACCAGTTTGTAAAATGGGTAATAAACATGTTATGCATGATATGTGTGTATCTACACACTCACATATATGCACAACAAACACAGATGCTTACAACATAAAGTACTGGCCTCTTGATAATATAGGAGGATTTTTGAAAAAGCAGTCTCTAGGTCCTATTCACCTCATAGGTCCTTTTTTCATTTCTTTTTCTTTATATTCTCAATTGTAGCTAGATCATTAAAATGTTAAACCATAGTAAAAAAGTAGATTTATGCGTACAATGTATAGCTTGGGAGAAATAATGCTTTCGGATTTTCTAATTGGTCTCTTTTCTTTTCAAACTTCAACTGGAAAATGGAGGGCAAACAATTAACTTTTTGGACCTCGGAGAAAAAGAAGGGGGCAAGTTATTTACAGAATAAGAACAGGCTCTATTTCGCTTGCTTAGAAACCAAAGTAAAGGCAAATTGATTTCTTATTCCTTGCCTTTGTATACTAAGAGTTCATCCTTTAAACCAAATATGATTTTTCAGTTCTAAGGCAAAAGATGATGCAATCCAGAAAAATATCTGTGTTTTGAAATATCACACTGACATCATTAGCTGCTCTAAAAGGCTATCAGCTTTCTGTAACAAAGTTTACATGAGGAATTTAAAGAACAGTACTTGAGTTCAAGATTTAAAAATCTTAGTCAAGAAGAGGCAAACAACAGTTTAGGGGGAGTCTAAGCACCTTACTCTGAAAATCATTCAACATTAAAAGCAAAACTGTTCAGCTAATAAAAACATTTTTCTTATTAGATCAACATCAAATAAGCTATAGAAAGCCTATCTATCTTATTTTGATTTTTTAAAGTCAAATACCTAAATGTACCTTTGGCTTTGTTAAATTTTAAAAATTATATTAAAATAAAGAGTTGATAATCAAGAGTAAGTAGGAGAGTTTCTCGGTAACTACCCATCCAAAAAAAAGAAAGAAAGAAATTATGTAGGAGAAAGAAAATGCTAAAAATAAAAATAGACACCAGTGAAATAAAAAGAGATCAACAATAAAGAAAATCTACCAAGCCAAATATTGATTTTTCAAAACATTATTAAAATTGATAAACACTTGGCAAGACTGAACTAGAAAAATAAAACATGAATCATCAATATCAAGAATAAAAAAAGAGAAGATCTTTCTGATCTTGTGGCCACTTCAAGGGTAATAATGAGATTCCATGAATAATTTTATGGTGATAAACTTGACAACTCAAATGAACTGGGCACATAACTCACTGACCTAACTAAAACAAAAAATACAAAATTCTCTCTTTACCTGTTAAAGAAATTGAATTCATAAATGACCTACTTCCCATGAAAAAATAAAACCCTCCAAGTCCAGAATGCTTCATAATACCAATTCTACAACAGACTCTATGAGATAAGAAAGGAAAGAAACTTCCCACCTCATTTTATGAGATGGACTTTAATTACCCTGATACGAAACCTTCATAAGATCAGAAAATCGTAGCTGACTGTTATTCATGAAGTAGACATAAGCACACTTAAGAATGTTATGAACTCAAATCCAGTACTATATAGACAGAATAATACACCATGATCCCAACTGTATTCAAACAATTTCATGCTTTTTAATATTAAAGCTTGCATTCATGGATGTTATATTTTTCCCCACTCTCATCCTAACAATAAATATTTGGCTTTGTTGAGTTCAGCAAATGGTCTTTCGTTTCCATATTTCCTAGATTTTAAGAACCATTCAAGTGTAAGCCACCACATATACTTAAAATAAAAAGAAACAACAACACAATGCAAACATTTTGTATATGAATCTTGTTTTTTGAAATGTTAAATTATGTAATGTATGTATTATATCAAGAACAGAGGGCCTTTTCTTTACCCAACAAGTCAGTAAATACTATTCTACAACTATGAATATGTTTTGAATGTTCAAAAAACAGAAAGGAAGTTGTAAAAAGATTCATAACGTAGCTATGTTACCCGTGATGTGTACTAAATTACGGGCTCTATGAGGACAGAAGTTGCTCTTTATTTTGCATTTCGTACTCTAGAGCTCATATCTACCACAGTTCAACTCAGCACAAGTTCCTGGCATGAATAAATAGCACTGGCTGGGTGAGATCGGATGGATTAGCTCACGCTCAGCTGGCAGGAGATGGGGACAGGTGATGAGCGGGCTTGACCTGATGAACTGACGTGACTTGTCTATTTATCCCCCTCTAAATATCCAACCACCACTTTTTCTCTCTGATTCCTAACTCAGTTAGACGCAATCATCGATGTTCAGTGCATCTACTTCAAACAATGTTAGCAAAGAAAATCAAGGATCAGAGCATCTCGTTATTTCTAATACAAGAGAAAGGCACTAAAGCAGATTCTCAGGGATTCCCGCAAAAACGCGCCCTGAACTGGGCTTTTCATTTTAAGACCCCACCTGCATTGGTCATGATTTGCTTACTGTCATTCCCAGCAAGGTCATTTAGCAAATCCCTTCTGGACTTCCTGCATTTCAGTAGTGCTGCAATCCCACACCCAGCCTCCCTCCAGGCACTTTTCACCCTGTGGTTGGATCAGGCCCCACCCTACAGGGTGCTGGGGTGGGAGGAGGGATATGGGAGGGGAAGTGTGGTCGCTGGGCTTCCCTATCTGGCTCACTCTTTGTGCCAAGAGTGGCTTCTGATCTCTTCAAAGAACCACATTTACCTCTTCTCCTCACTTGCCTTCCTTTCCTCATGACGTTCCCTTTATATTTATTTTTTGTTTCTCTTTTCTCCCTTGATTAAGTTTTCCTTTCTTTCCAAAGTTTGAAACAGCTCAGAGACTGCTCCAAGGAGAATGAGAGTATTTTTTTTTTTCACATTAACCACTGCTACTGTTAGTTAAAAAAAAAAAAACTTATAGAGGCAGGGTAAAATGGTAGCTTAGTGAGGTGTGGAATTTAGTTCGTTCTCCAGAGCAGCTAGAAAAGAACCAGGAGCTGTACAGAACAACTGCTGGGGCCACATAAGTGATGGGACACACAGCGTACACCAGTCTGGACCCACACAGAACTATAAGTAACCCAAGCCACCGAGGCCAGTGCCCCTCCCCCACAGGCACAGAAGGCTGGTCCCCCAAGGGGAAAGGAAACAGACTTGCCTAGTAGCAGCAACGGCTTAACTCAACCTAGCACCAATTGTGGAATTAATTAACAAATCTAACTACTGAAAATAGGCCCCCAGCTCAGATAAACCTGGAATAAGCACTAAAGGAAATAAAAGTTTTTGCTCTGGCAGAGAGGGGAGGGACTGATGGAAAAAAAGAATAAAAACAGAGGCTTTTTGAGTTGGACAGCACAAAATACTGGATAAGTTGCCCCAAGCAAATGGGGCACCTCGAGATGCACAGAGCCACATACCAACTCAAATTCTAGATTGACAAACCCAAGAAGTTGGGGTCCAGCTCTAAAAATAACAGAGAACAACAAGTGCTGGAGAGGATGTGGAGAAAGAGGCAAACTTATCCACAGTTGGTGGGAATGTGAAATGGTACAGCTGCTCTGGAAGACAGTTTGGTGGTTCCTGAGGAGCTAAGTACAGAATTGCCATAAGATCCAGCAATCCCATTACTAGTCATATCTTCTGAGGAACTGAAGACAAAGAGACAAAATGGACATTTGCACACTGATGTTATAGTGCCATTATTTACAATTGTCAAAAGGAGGAAACAGCCCAAATGTCCATCAATGGATGAGTGGCTGAACAAGCTGTGTTACTCAGAGTTAGACTCTGAAGCTATGATAGTCAGCATTAGCCCATACATTACTCCAAAAAGTTGTAAAAGGGATTAGCCTTTGACTAGCTATATGAATGAAGCTGATCTGGATAGGACAAAGGTAGATCAGAATACAGGATACAGGATAATATTGTCCATATTTTAAAACTTCAACTTCTATGTGAGTCCAAAGGAGAGATGTTGATTTAATACAAAATTTGTATTTTGGGTACTGCATTACCTAATTTAAC
>PVIY010000994.1:0-7500 GCA_004026745.1 Myrmecophaga tridactyla
CTGAATTCCGAAAGCGATTCCTGGGGGCTTTTCTAAAATGGGGCGAGTTCCCCGGGAGATCAACTTTGCGAGGATGCCAAATTTTGTTTTGTGTTGGCCACTTTCCGCACCAGATATCCATTTTAAAGAACTTCTACAGCACTTATTAAAAAAACATTTCCTTGGATTCAGAAAGCACAGTGCGGCAGGAACACACACACACACACACACACACACACCAAACAAACAAATAAACAGCAGCAAAACCCAGAAAGTAAAGAGATTTAGAAAAAGAAAACGCGTCCTTTTCCTAAGCATTTGATAGTTTAGTCCCTGGAGGCCAAATGAAGGTGGGGGTACCTTAATTTAATTTTATTTTTTATCATTTATACTGGCAGTTTATTCCCCTGCCGCCGGGTTTTACTGCAGAACAGAAATGGGGGGCGGTGGAAGGGATCCGTGAGGTGGGGGGCGGGGGTGGGCGCGGGTGGCCAGAGGCGCAGAAAAACACCGTCCGCTTGGCGGGGGGCTGACCCTCAGCGGTCTGCTCGGCTGGCCAGCAGGGGGCGCTCTAATGTTATCTCTGGATGAAATAGCCGCGGCCAACGCAGCTGCAGAAGGAAGGGGAGGAGGAATTGCAAGCTCCTAAACCCTCAACAGCTCTTCCACTTGGGTTATTCACCCTCGGTTCGACACTTATCTACGGCTCACTTTACTCCCCACCCGATTTGTGCACTCCCTTCCCCATCAACCGCTTTCTTTTCATCTGCATCTACGCAGCACATGTATAATCTCTCTCCCTCACCTTGAGATATACATTAATGCAACTTATCAAATACGACGATGAATAGTCAACATTTTTTTCGCCTGTTAGTTCCGCTGATCCAAGCAGGATTTATTTGCAGATCTCATCCCAGAGTCATGATGCGTGATTTTTTTTTTCTTTAAATAAAATTGGTCAAATGTTGACAACCTTTAGGCCAATCTAACACTCAAGATTAGTGATGGGAAACTAATGAGAAAATATCAGATCGCTGGGCCTGAGGGCTGCCAATTAAATCTTCTCTGATTGAAAAATAAAAGCGGACTTGCGGTGTGAGCCCAGCTCAACTTCAACTATTAATTTAGCATGTTGCAGGGGTCCCTGCCTCCTCTCTTCTAAACGGCTTCCCGTAACAGAGCTTCTCCCTCTGTCATCCCTCAACCTAAGAGCCAAATGTTATTTCTCGGAATATTTCAAGAGGTCAAAATCAGGATGATCATTTCTTACACGGTAAATATTAGGCCTTTAAGCAATATGATTTAACTAATTAGAAAATTTACATCATTAAGACTCTGGGAGAGAAAAAAGAGAAACAAATCTGCCAGTCATTTTAAAGGAGACAGGCACTATTGAAGTGTGAAGAAATCGGCTCTAATTCAAAAAGGCAATCGGGCAGAAAAAGCCCTCAACAGTACCCTGCTAGTTATTAATCAGAAAGGGCCCTCTCTCTCTCTCCTCCCCATAACCCCCCCTCCCCTTTTAGCACTGAGTTTAAGTTCGTTTTCTTGCCAGTGGCCCTTGTCATATTTATATTGAGGTTTTTGTCTGCTAAAGGATTAAAATTTGAAAATGTTTCAATGTGAAGCAAACAGAATCAGCAAATGGAACAATATTCACAGAATCATCTTTCTTCCAGACAAGAAAACCTGTTGTGATAAACAATTCTCACCTCCTCCTCCTCCTCCTCCTCCTTCTTCTTCTTCTTCTTTTTAATTCTTTAGTCTTTCTTCCCATTAAGTTCCTATTTTGAAACCTGCTTGGTGAGAACTAGATAAAGACTTTGTGTTCTGCTCCCCTCCCCCTCCTTTCTTGCACCCCCTCCCTCCTCCAAAGGGAGAAACTTAGTCTGAAAGCAGAAAAGTACAAATACACTAACAAAGCCCCACTCACTTGATAAAAAGGCCATGGTCTAGGCTTACATGTCAGGAATCTAAGGGAAGGGGGATCAAGCCGGAGGGTCCACAGACAAAAGATGATGAACTAGAAATTTTCCCCACCTATGTACACTATTCAATACAGTGTGTGATTAGAGAGACAAAGGGAGGTAGGTGGGTGAGAACTATTTTAAAGTGCATTGAGGTGTTGTATGGCTTTTTCTCTATTCCCCCCTTTTCTATTCAGCTTAAAACAGCAGCTTCATTATATCTAGGTGCCCCTTCCCGTCACACCCTTACTTAAGCAC
Organism: Myrmecophaga tridactyla; assembly: GCA_004026745.1. Lineage (NCBI taxonomy): Eukaryota > Metazoa > Chordata > Mammalia > Pilosa > Myrmecophagidae > Myrmecophaga > Myrmecophaga tridactyla. The sequence goes on from PVIY010000994.1 coordinate 2,205, forward strand.
TTGGTACACCACACACATAGCCCTTTTCCAGCAAATTAACTGAACAGGGAAGCACAAAAAGGAACTTTGTGAGTAGTTCCATTTGGAAATGCAGGCCTTTCCTGGCATCTTTAAGGACTTGTTCCTAAACAGACATTGGGTTCAAAAAATTTAATAGCAAGCCTTAAGAGATTGGATTTCTCTTCATTATTATTTCTTTGAAAATTACAAAGAGGTCCCAAAGGTTCATTTTTCCCGCCTCCCCTTATCCTTCTCTTATTAGGTTCCACTGTAGCCTCATTTTCTTATCCTCCTCTCTACCTTCCTTTCTCAAAGTTTCACTACCTTGCTTCCCACCAAGTCCCTGGGCCTGGAATTCTCAAGTCTTTGGGCTTCTGCAGACCTCCTGTGAAACGTGCGTTCAATGCCGAGCTCCATCTGACCAGATTTCAACTTTGCAGAAGAGAGAGAGCAGTAGCAGACCTGGGCTATTAACACACCACAGTTAATTCTCTGCAGGCACTTTTACTGGGTGGGACGTGTGGAAGGAGAAAACATCTGTACAAAGTGGCGGCTCAGGAGGGTAGGGAATGATTTCTGACATAGAGGCCAGTACACACATAAAACGTGGCAGAATTTGTGAAAGAGCCAGTTTAGAGTTTAAATTTGATGGAATAATGAAAATAAAGATTAAAAAGGAGGGCACTGGTAAGAGTCTAGAATGCTCCCCCCAATGCAGCTCCTTTTCTGACAGAGCACAAGGGAGTCGAAGTGCTCCCCTTAGAGAAAGATTAGAGGAAAATGGGCATTTCTGTCACTTTCAGGAGGTGGGACGGAGAGAGAGATGAAAATAGACAAGACAATGGCCTTTGGCTCTGGAGGGCCCCTTTGGCGGGCCACCCACCCTTTGCCCGGTCCCTCTTGGAATCCTCCTTACCTTGGCTGCCTCGATTTGATCTGAAACCACGGGACGTTCCTGGGCTAGGTTCTTTGAAAGGAAAGACCAGGAGAATCAACCAGTCTCCTCCTGCATCTACTCCGAAGCCAAGAAACATTGCAACAAAATTTACAGCGCCTTTAACAACTCACAAGTAAAGCATTAAAATTCTCTTTAATTGAGAAAATATTGATTTTTAAGTCTAGAAAAAGCTAAATCGTAATTTAACTGCAAACTTTCAGCCGAGAAAATAGCGTATGATGTCGCCGTATTATGGATTCACCTTTTACACCCATGCAATGTCTCCTTTTTAATTGCGCTACTTTATGAAGTGATAAAGACAAAAGAAAACCCGACTTAGACAAATGCTCTTTAAAAAGAAGACCCAGAATAATTTCCTTTTCCAGTTATTTATAAAAAGATTTCTGTCCTTATTGAAGCAGGCAAAAAAAAAAAAAATGCCCAAAGGAGAGGGAAAAAAATAAAAAAGAAGGAAAACCACAGACCAGTCTAAAAGCAACTCACATTAGCAAATCCGTTGATATTCTTTACCAAAGGAGGAATGAAGCCAACACTTTTAGAGAAAATGCATTCACGGGCAAAATCGCATCCTCCTTCAAACGAAACAAACCTGGTTCTATTTTCCTACTTTACTCCCCCGTCCTTTTTTGGGGTGGGGTGGGGGCGCAGACTCCATGGGTGGATAAGGAAGGGAAAGAAAATCAGGCTTTCTATGTTATTTCTGTATCGGTTTTTGGTATTATAGAGGAGTAAAGAAGTTTTTGTGTGGTGGTTTTTCATTGATCAGTCACTCTGAGCTAATGTAATTATCCTCATCAATAGGAGGCTGCAGAGAGAATCATTATGTGGGTGACATTGATAAATGATCGCCCAGGAACGGCCCTCTCGCGGGCAACCCCCACGTCTGACCCTCCCCTCAACACACAATGTAGTCATAGAAACACCTAGAGAACCTCGAGCACCGCCGCGGAAGGGGCTTCAGAGGGAAGAAAAGCCTCGGGCGGCCGAGATGGGGGTGGGGGCAGATGGGGGCGGCCAGTCCCAGACCCAGACCAGCTCGAACAACAAAAAACAGGCAACGGGGGGCGGGAGGTGGGGGGTGACGGCAGGAGGGAGAGTCCCCCACAGTTGCTCACAACCAAGTGAAAATCCGCCCTCCAGACGCACCCATTCCTCCACACCCTTTCCCACGTGCGACCTCACTACCAACAACATCTGATGTTTGCCGGGACACACATTCAAATAGGTTTCTCCGAAGGAGTTCAAGAATTAGGTTGCAAAAACCTGTAGGTAGCTAATTCCCATGGGGCTCCCCCGTTCAAAACCCCCCAAACAAACCACAAACCAACCAACCAAACCCATCTGAAACAAAACAAAGGCAGCAGTTGGTGACACTCCCCCCCTCCCCGCCCTCGGGGCTTCGCCCCCAGTTATTTACTGGACGACCCCTTCTATTCTCACCGCCTAACCTGGTGCCTCTGATTATGAGATAATGGATTTTGCGATTGTTCCTGTCAGGGGAAAATAAAAATCCCCACTGCACCCCACGTTTCCATCTTTCGACTGTTTTATTTAAGCCAATGGGAAAGCATTGCGAGCAGTAATTGATTCATAATGATCCATAAATCGATGTCGGAAAGCGGGGGTGGGGGTGGAGGTGTATGAAGAGGAAGGGAAGGGGGGGTTGCTGTTTATTTATTTTATTTCTAAAGCTTCAACTAAAGTAGCTTTGACACTGTTGGGGCTGGAGGGGAGGAGCTGTTGGGCTCTGCCGGATCATCCATCATCGCTGTCACCCAGAGTCTGCCCCGAGGAGCCGTAGACGCAGTCTCCCTTCTGTCTCTACAGCGAAACTATTAATATTAAAGCCTCCCTTCAAACGCTGCCCGGATGGTCTCCATTCTCATCACACTCTGCCCGGCCTCCCCCATCAGCCCCGCACTCTCCCTGCGCAGCAGCTTCCTGCCGGCCGGGGCCCAGGCGGAGCGAGCCGGCTGACCGCGCCCGGCGCCCTCAGTCGCCGACCGCAACTGTTCCGCGCCCAGCCCCCCGCCCCCGGCGGTCGGAAGCTGGTCTGTGTAACTCTAACACACGCGCGCTAAAGGGAAGGCCCGGCCAGGGCGGGGGTAGCCCTCGCGCCGCGGGCACCGAGCGGCGGCCTGCACCCCGGACCCCGCACGCACGTCGGCCGCGGCCCTGCCGGGTGGGCGGCGGGGGCGGCGGCGGCTGCGTCGCGAGGGCCGCTCGGCGCATCCCGGCCCGCGCAGCCGGCCCTGCTAACGCCGTGGTCCGGGCTCCTGATCAAGCCGCTGGCCTGCACGACTAACAGGGAACTGGTGGACGCTCCCTGTCCAGCTCCTTTGAAGGCAGGTCCCTCCTCTGACAGCTGCTGGCGATATTAGCCACATTTCCCCTCCCGAGCCTGCTCCGGGTTAACAGGCCCGCGGGGGCGGGAGGGGGCGAGCAGGCGAGGAGAATCCTGAGCGACTCCCATCGGAAAATATAAGTTGGATGAGCTGGCAGGGTGAGGGCGCTGACCTGGAGGGTGAGAGGGAGGAGAAGGAATGGATAGGAGACACACAGAGAGACTTTCCTGGTCCTTTCTGTCTTTTTTCCCGTTAAAACGTGGGTTTCTTGCTCCATTCCCAACCCTTAACAGATGGCGACTGCAGTTCTCTCAGAATTTCTTAAAGAAAGGGAAACCTTTGGAATTTACTTCTGCGTTTGCTTTTCCATATAAATAAAGTGTTTTTATATTACTCTTGTTTTGGAGAACATAAGCAATTTTATTCAGACTGCAGTATTTCCTTTAACACTATATGGTTGTCAAAACACCATTCCCAGTTTCTTTGCTTTTGACAGCTGAGTCTTTCTTAAATATACCCAAATCGGAACTCTTTATACTAAATAGTAAACCCTAGATAAGAGCAAGTGCCTTGCGAGGTGGCATATAAAAAAGCCTTATAAAATTGGACAACTCTATCACCTCTCAGTCTTAGCAAGGGGGAGGAGGGGCCAAAGAAATACAAACATATTATTACAATTATTCTTCACCTCCAAATATTTGAGGGGATTAAGGTTAACATGATAGGAAGTAGGTTTGGTGAAGAAACTAAGTCTGAGATGATTTTGCTCATTAAAACCCAGGGAAGAGAGCGCTGGGCTCTAAATTTCAATGAAATAGCTTAATACTTTCTAAAAACACTTCCTTCACATGAACCACTTACCAAGTAAACCCTCAGTATTTACTTTACTGAGAGGAAAAGAAGAAAAACTTTGCCAAAACAGCTTTTCTTTTTCAGCTGATGTGAGTGAATTTATAAATGGGGAAACTTGTCAGAGTTTACCTAAAAGCATTTAAAGTAAAAATATACAAATATTAAAATTTTCAAGTCTCCATGTGATATGGGATAGCAAAATGAGGGAAAGGCTCCCTCTCTTTCCAACTAACACAGAATTTCTGCATTAGCAGTAAATTTGTACCAGAGTGTTATTTCTATGTTTAAACAGCACTATATTAATTAAATTAATAAATGTATTTATAAAAATTCTACTTAACTAAATATAATACAAAACATTAGAAATTTGTTTCCTTGCTCTTTTATATAGAATTTCCATTAATGCTGTCTGAAATGGAAAAATGGAAGAACACCAAATAAGATACAATTATGGTTTCCTTCCAAGTTGAAGGGTGCAGAGATAATGAACTATTTTCCAGTCCAAATGACATCACATATGTAATTAAAAGGCATGATATTATCCCCTCTAAACCTAGGAATCCAAATGTAGGAGCTACAAAATTCCAAGATAGCATATTGATTTGAAAAATTGAGGGAGGCATGCAAATTCCTTATGATTAAAACAACTTTTGCACACTTTAGCAGGCATCTTTTGTGCAGTATCAGCAGGTTGATGGCCTAGAGTTCCAGGAATGTTGCATAAAATTTTGGAAATGGCATTATATTGTTTATTTTGTTGTTGTTGTTTTTTAGAAAACATTTAAGTTTAGTCACCAAATGTTCACATGGAGGGAAGTGCCTGAAATAAAAAGACTATAATCTATATTAAATATTAATGATTAAGTAATCTTTTAAACTTAGGATTTCAAACTCCATAGAAGTTGTTTACTCATCTATGAACATCTATATGCAAATTTTAATTTACATATTCAGCAATATTTTAGCAAAACAGAGGACAAACACCGGCAGATGAATTATCTTTAAGCACAGACATTATTTCTTATGATGTAAAATTAACCCTGAAAACTCTTTATTCTGGCAGAGATTGAACATGAGAATCTTTATCTGACAGCTCTGTTTTTTTTTTTAACATCATACATCTAAAAAGGAGGTTAGGCAT